>JAUDYJ010000013.1:8899501-9067001 GCA_030761175.1 Masticophis lateralis
TTCGACGTTGGGCATGGTACCCTTCAGCCTAGTCTCACACCCTGGGCTTCTCTGCCAAGTTCTTTTTTCTTTTGAAGGAACTAGCAAAATCCGGTTACCTCTCTTCTAGTTGAACCTATAAATATAAAAGCCAAATGCCACTCACTCATCACGAAATCTCCAGAACGGTAAAGCCTACAAACTTGAAATTTGGCACATATGTTCCTCTTGGCTTCTAGGTACTCGCTAAGAAAGTTTTTTTCGAAATGACCATCAGATCATTAGTATTTCATGTACAGTATTATATTAACATGCTCTGATGCTTAGGAGTTAGATGTTCTACTCCCCCTCCCTACCTGAAAAGAACTCTGTCCCAACTGCCAGTTGCCTTATATTAACACACTCAGCTGTTACCCCTTTGCTAAACTGGGCATGGGCGTGGCCAGTGCATGACTCATCCGGCCTGTGGGCTACTACTCCCCCTCCCGCTCCCCCTCTGTTCCAACTGCCAATTGCATTCTACATTACATTTCAGGCTTTAAGTGTCAATTTATCAAGCCTGATCACATAGTTTCGTAGCGAAGCACGGGTGTCCAGCTAGTAAGACATAAAACCCCAAAGTTCAGGAACACTTTTCTGCCCGGTATTTCCATGGGGGCTGATGGCACATGGATGTTGATGATGATGCTTGCTCTTCATGGGCACAAAACAGGCCTACCTTGTGGACCAAAGGCCTGTGGGCCACTCAAACCTAAAAGTGTTCTCCCTGAGTCTAACAACAGAAAGGGATTCAAAATTTGCTTTCTCGGCTGCCCTTTCCTCTTTGAATGCCAATGTTGATGGGTCTAGCAAAGGCCAGTAAGATATTCCACGGACATCTTTATTCAGACAGATGGCATTTTTATGGCACTGACCTTTCCTTTCAGCTTCTTTCTTAATTGTCTTTTTAAAAAGAGAGAAAGAGTTCTCTGTTGAAGTTCTCCCTAAGCTGTGCATGGGAGGAGAGAGAGAGGGGAAAGAAGAAGAAGAAGGAAAGGATTTTCCGAGAATTGTTTTCTTTGACTCTGAGAACATTGATGACTTAGTTTTAGCTGTCTTTGCCTTTCACCCCTCTTCAATGACACCTCGCGATAGTCATTTGATGGGTGGCAACTCAACAAGCCTATAGTTAAGACCTTGAGGGAACATCTTCTTCCCCAACACCTTTGGATTTCATGTGATGACGCGGAGTTAGAAGAAAGTGGGAATAAGAATGGAATGGAATAGAAGTAAAGAATGGAATGGAATGGAATGGAATGGAATGGAATGGAATGGAATGGAATGGAATAGAATAGAATAGAATAGAATAGAATAGAATAGAATAGAATAGAATAGAATAGAATAGAATAGAATAGAATAGAATAGAATAGAATAGAATCGGATTCTTTATTGGCCAAGTGTGATTGGACACACAAGGAATTTGTCTTTGGTGCATACGCTCTAAGGGTACATAAAAAGACAAGTTACATTCGTCAAGAATCATAAGGTACAACACTTAATGATAGTCATAGAGTACAAATAAGCAATCAAATCATACTAGGAAACAATCAATAGCAATATAAATCATAAGGATACAAGCAACAAGGTTACAGCCATGCAGTCATAAGTGGAAGGAGATGGGTGAATAAGAACGCACTAGCATTTATGATGTTAACTAGTTTGATCTAGTATTATTTATTAGTTATCTGATAATGAAATCCCTGCAAGAAAACAACCAAGCTCACAGTACCAAGGACCACATAGTCCTTCTCCTTCTCCTTCTCCTTCTCCTTCTCCTTCTCCTTCTCCTTCTCCTTCTCCTTCTCCTTCTCCTTCTCCTCCTTTCAGTGCCATTGTAACTTTGAATAGTCATTAAATGGGCAGTTGTAATTAGAGGACTACCTGTAGTGTGGAGTAGTGGTGAAGATGCCCAACCAGAAGCAGAATACTTTGAGTTGACACTCAACCATCAAAACTTCTTGGGGGATTTGGGGCAGTCATTCCTTGTTAGCCCATTTTTACCTCTCAGAGTGGTTGTTGGAGATTATGGAAGGAAGATACATTTGCTGCCTGAGGTTCCTGATTGAAAGGCCAGATAGAAATCCAAGTGAATAAATATTGTACAACAGGCATGTAATTGTTTTTGATCTTGCCCCATGTTTATAGATGCTTATGAACGTAGGTTCAGGAGGGTGTATTTTTGCCATTTCCATACTCCCTCCACTAATTTTTAAATCTGTTAAAAATACAAATCTTCTTCCTGTACCACCTGGTCCTCTCATTTTTTGCCACTGTGCAGCTTTTCTCTTAGCCCAAAACAAGCTGATACAGCAAGACGTAATTATCTCAGATACATTCATTTCTGAATGTGTCCAGCTTGCTACAGGTAAAAGATAAATGTGGCTTTATCCTGTTTTTTTATTTCTATTTTTTTTTATCTCTGCACCAAACCAAACCAGGAAGGAAACTGAATGGCATTTGACATTGGTGTTATTAAAAGAATGAACATTAATAGGCCTTTTCCTCTGGCTTGATAAGAATGAGTTCCAATCTGTGAGTTGCATCTCTCAATCGAAACTTTGCAATTGACCTAAGCCAAGCTGTTTAAAAATCCCCTCCCTCCAGTCTTCAGCAATACTCCAAATTTAGTTTATGCCTAAAGATACTAGAAGGGATGCGGTGGCTCAGTGGCTAAGATGCTGAGCTTGTCGATCAAAAGGTCGACAGTTCAGCGATTTGAATCCCTAGTGCCGCATAATGGGGTGAGCTCCCATTCCTTGTCCCAGCTTCTGCCAACCTAGCCGTTCGAAAGCACATAAAAAATGCACAAGTAGAAAAATTGGGGCTACCTTTGGTGGGAAAGTAACAGCGTTCCATGCGCCTTTGGCGTTGAGTCATGCCGGCCACATGACCACGGAGACCTCTTCGGACAGCGCTGGCTCTTTGGCTTTGAAACGGAGATGAGTGCTGCCCCCTAGAGTCGGGAATGACTAGCACGTATGTGCGAGGGGAACCTTTCGCTTTTTAAAGATACAAGGAAATCAGTAGGGGAACAACATTAAATTGTAGGAAACGTTTTAGGACTTCTCTTCTTTTTAACAAAATACACTTCATCCCTCCCGTGACTCTCCAAGATTTTGTGACAAGAAGAAGCTATGAGGATACACGTGTTGACTGATAGCTTCATGCTGCTGTTTTAATGACTGGACACCTCTCTTTTTTCCATGTCTCCAATGGGCAATTCTCCCTTTCTAAATCTACTCTGGGGACTTTTCGCAATTCACTTACAACAATGGGAGGAATGTGGTTTTAAGTTGCCTGCTTTGCAACATTGGAAAGTGGGCAATTGAGATCAACAGAATTAAAGTGGAGTGCTGTTCAGGTCGCCAATTTGTCCCAACATGGGGAGACTTTCTCATTTTATGAGCAAACTGAGCAGTGATGCAATCCAATTTTTTTTACTACTGGTTCTGTGGGTGTGGGTTGGTGGGCATGGCAAGGGAAGGGAAGGATAGGATAGTGCAAAATCTCTATTCCCTCCCTACTCCTAGGGGAGGGATATTGCGAAATCTCCATGCTCAATCCTCTCTGGGGCCAGCCAGAGGTGGCATTTGCCGGTTCTCCGAACTACTCAAAATTTCCGTTACCGGTTCTCCAGAACCTGCTGGATTTCATCCCTGAAACTGAGGCCGTAACCAGAAGGGCCAGCAACAACCTGATGGCAGGGGGTCTGTCCATCAGGATGTGGTGCTGTCAATGGGCAATGCCCAGGGACCAATTAGTTAAACAAGAACCTGATCAGTTGTGGCAACTTCATAACAGAACGTTCTGTTGAAGGGAGGCGATTATACGTGTCACAGGATAAAGTTGTGGGTTGCAGTCTGGATGGGTAACCAATAAAGACCAAAGGTTTAATTTTCCAAGCTTTTGGATTCGTGCTGGAGCCCATCCTCAGGGAATTTCTCTAGCAGTGTCTGTGCTTTGGGCTATTGTGATGTATTTATATAGTGCCTGTTGCATGTTGCTTTTTAGATGTTGTCAATTGAGATTCTCAGTCATCCAAGTTGTGGTTGTCCTTTTTTTCCCCCCCAAGAGGCAACTGGACTTTCTGATTTTTCTTTAATGACGTTTGGCTTCTCATCCAACACACTTCTTCAGTTTTTTTAAAAAAGTTTTTTTTATTAATAATTCAAAATTAAAAATATTGGACAAAGAGGTGATGTCACTGGTCTCAAGCATCTTCCAACACTTTAAACTCATACACAATATATTAATGATAATATACTAATATATTTCTTAAACCTTATACGTTATTTAAACATAATATAATAATAATAATTTATATCTTATTTCTATACACTTATACATATCTATACATATATGTACCTATCCATGCAATTCACAAACACATTTATCTATAATAACGTATATATTTCTAGTCTAACACTACACATTTGTCTTGGCTATTCTCCTTTTATCTAAACATTTGTAGAATTTTACCCAGATTTTATAGTACGATGTCTTCAGGTTTTTTTAGATGTTGTTTGGGGTGTTGATGGCTGTTTTTTTCCTTGTGCTGACAAGCCCTTGACGTCTAAGTACAGTAAGTAAGTAAGGCCTCCTAAATACTCTGCCTTCAAGGAGTCTATTTAATCTCCTATAATTCATTTTCATCCATTCCACAAGATGTTTTGCTTTTATTGGGACTCCTGGCTTCTTTATATTTGTGTGAGGCCAATTGTGCAAGGGAGAGTATGCAGGAGTGGGCCGCTGGGGGTTCGCAGGGGTTTGGGAGAACCTCTAGTTAAGATTCTGTGCAGTTCAGAGAACCCCCAAATCCCACTCCCGGATGGCCCCGCCCACCCCAACATGCTCCTCCCAGGAGCCATCAGAAACAGGCCTGTTCGGAAAACAGGCCTGTTTCTGGCCTCCAGAGGGCCTCCGGAGCCTGGGGAGGCCATTTTTGCCCTCCCAGAGGTTTGAGGAAAGCCTCTGAAGCCCGGGGAGGGCAAAAACGCCCCCCGCCCGCTGTGGTGCAGGGGGCCAACTAGGTCACACCCATCATGGCCATGGCCACGCCCACCCAGCAACCGGATAGAGAACCCATTGCTAAAATTTTTGAAGTATGTAGATCTCGGTGTCTTCAAAATCTTAAGTCTGTCCCTGGAACAGTTCCAAAGATTGCTGATGAACATGTTCAGAGTGTCAAAAAACAAAAATGTATAGGATAAATGCATAGGGGAAAAAACCATGTTTGGTGGGAGAAAAATCTGCCTTTTATGAAGGGCAGAATCCTTTGTGGCCAACCTCATTCTTGGTTATCTCAAGGGCACAATAATGCCTTTTTTATAGGTGACTGTAACACAACTGCCTTGTTTCTTTCTTTCAGAAGGTCGAGGTGTTTTCCTCCTCCCTCAGTCTAGCTTGAGGCTCTAGGATTCCCCAGTGGCTCTCATCCAGATACCAACCAAGCCTAGATCTACTTAGCTTCCAACCCTGTTCAGATCTGCCAGATGCTGCCACCAAATGAGATAGATTGAATTTAATATTTAATTTTAAATGAAAAAACAAAGAAACAAACAAAACACCCACCACCCTGAATTAAATTTAGTTTTCATTCTGGCCTACATTCACTTTCCGGAGAAGTAGCCTCAAGCATTCTTCTCAACTGCCAGATGTTAACAATGCTTGCAAATGCGTATTTTTTAAAAAACAAAAAGCGATATATCCTGGAACAGTTGACCATTGAGATTATGGGCATGCAGTTTCTAGAGGCTGGACAATCTCCATGGTTTTTTTGAATCATTGCAGAAGGTTGGTCAAGGGTCAGCAACCTGCAGCTCCGAGCCGCATGTGGCTCTTTGGGCCCTCTGCTGTGGCTTCCTGTCAGGTGATCCCACCACTGGCTGGCCCAGCCCCTCGCCCTCCCCTTCCAGTCACTTCTCATCTGGCCTGAGAAGGTAAAGGCAATGGCGGAGGATGGAGAAGTGGCCAGGGAAGAGACAGAGAGATACAGAGAGAGGGGGAGAGAGAGAGACAGAGACAGAGGGAGTGGAGGGGAGAGAGAGAGATGTCAAAAGGATTTTGTGGTTCCTGGTGTTTTTTAACAACTGGTTCTCGGCCCTAATGACTGGCTGGGTAGGCGTGGCTAGGGGGATGTCATGTGACTGGTGGAAGTGAGTGACATCGAGTTGGCCATGCCCACCCAGGTTTTGTGGCTACCGGTGTTTTCCTTTCTGTGGGAAATGGGTCCAAATGGCTCTTTGAGTGTTTAAGGTTGCAAACCCCTGGACTAAGTGATCCTGTTGGTACCTTCCAATCCTACAACCACCTGCCAAGTTGAAGAGACCTTGTTTTAGATCTTCATCTACATGTGGTTCATGTGAAAAATTATTTCTCTAGAGACGGCCATTTCGTCTCCAATTTCGTGGTGACGATTAACTAATGCAGGCGGTGAACACAAGGGCAGTGAGGAAAAACAAGGCAGACATGAGGCTAAATCTGCCCAAAGGGCTTCCGCAAATAAATATACCGTATTTTTTGGACTATAAGATGCACTGGGGTATAAGACACACCTAAGTTTTTGGAGAGGAAAATAAGAAAAAAGCTGATCGGTGGGTGGATCAGACTCCCAGAATACCCTCAATCAGCTGTTCCCAGAGGTGAACTTTAGCAACAGATTCGTTGGTTGTGAGCTCTGTGCCTTGCTTTTTTTTCAGCCTCTGAATCCTCCCTTTCAGAGGCTTTTTTCAGCTTCTGAAACTTCCATTTCAGAGGCTTTTTTTCCCAACCAGTCCGAACCGAGGGCAACCCACCACTGGTTGGAATGGAATCATGAAAGGAAGGATGCAGAAGGAGGAACAAAATGAACTGTCAATGACAAACATTAAAATGTTTTTTAAAATGATTTTAAGTCATTAAATGGAATGCTTGAATTGTTCTGGGGCGAATTGGCCGGGGGAAATTATCCCATTCTGCATTTTGACCGCCAATTCCAGACACTCCTTGCATTTCTCAAATCTCCCTCGAAGACAAAAACCCAAATGTTGAGCCTCTGAAGAGGACCCAAAAGACCTCTGTGGCCTTAGACCATGTTCAGCAACTGTGCACTAATTGGTGATTAGTCTACCTGTAGCTTTTGGAGTAATTGGTTGAGTTCATGCACTGAAAACCTAAACCACATTTCCAAAGCCCAGTTGCTCAATTTACACAACTAAGTTGAGCTAAACCAAACCAGTTGTGGTCTTAAAGGTAAAGGGTAAAGGTTCCCCTCGCACATATGTGCTAGTCGTTCCCGACTCTAAGGGGCGGTGCTCATCTCCGTTTCAAAGCCGAAAAGCCAGTGCTATCCAAAGACGTCTCCGTGGTCATGTGGTTGGCATGATTCAACGCCAAAGGCGCACAGAACACTGTTCCCTTCCCACCAAAGGTGGTCCCTATTTTTCTACCTGCATTTTTGACGTGCTTTCGAACTGCTAGGTTGGCAGAAGCTGGGACAAGTCACGGGAGCTCACCCCGTTACGCGGCACTAGGGATTCGAACCGCTGAACTGCCGACCTTTCGATTGACAAGCTCAGCGTCTTAGCCACTGAGACTCAGCCCGCAGGATAAAAAAAGGGCAGCGCATTTTTCATTTCCTGATGTGCTGGAGCGCGTGTACTATCTTTCCTATGCAACCTATCTGAAGCTGGTTGAGATGTTTAGCATTGCTCTCTAATACCTCCTGGAGATGCCGGAATAGAGCAAAGTTAATTGTACCTTGAAAAATTGCCAAGAACAATGAGGTAAATCCATGAATTTTTAGCACGTGGGAAGTTTGACAGGTGGCTTCAGCACAAATGATATGATTCATAGAACAGGAAAGGACCAGAGGATTATTGAGTCCCATCTCCTGCCACATGCAGGAAAATCAATTAAACCACTCATGAAGGATTCATTTCCAATGTTTTCTTTAAAAAACCCTCCAGAGATGGAGAATCCAAAACCTTTTGGGTAGATTGTTTCTACTGTTGTGTGGAGCTTACTGAGAGAATTAGGGAAACTATTTTCCCCCTCTTACATGTAATTTAAAAAAAAACGGGAGCTGCACATTGCCCTTGATTTTGTAAGTGAACTCCTGCAGTTTAATTTTTTTTAAAATTTGATTTATATACCGCCCTTCTCCGGAGACTCAGGGTGGCTTACAATGCGTTAAGCAATAGCCTTCATACTTTTGTATATTTTATACAAAGTCAGCTTATTGCCCCCACAAACTGGGCCCTAAATTTGCCTACCTTAGAAAGGATGGAAGGCTGAGTCCACCTTGAGCCTGGTGAGATTCGAACTTACAGTAATTGCAGACAGCTGGAGTTAATTACAATGCATTAGTCTGCTGAGCTATCCAGGCTCCCTGGATAAAGTTGACTCAGCCTTCCATCCTTCCAAGGTTGGTAAAATGAGAAGCCAGATTGTTGGGGGCAAGAGACTGACTCTGTAAACCGCTTAAAGCAGGCTGTAAAAGAACTGTGAAGCGGTATATAAGTCTAAGTGCTATTGCTATTGCTATTGCTATTGCTCTTCCTTCCTCCCTCCCTCCCTCCCTCCCTCCCTTCTGCAATGGTTAGAATGCAGTATTGCAGGCTAATTCTGCCCATAGTCTGGAGTTCGATCCTGACTGGCTCAAGGTTGACTCAGCCTTCCATCCTTCTGAGGTCTATAAAATGAGGACCCAGATGGTTGGGGGGCAAGAGGCTGACACTGTAAACCGCTTTTAGAGAGGGCTGCAAAGCACTGTGAAGCAGTATATAAGTCTAAGCGCGATTGCTTGCTAACACAGTTCAGATTTGCTTCAGGACCCTATGAGTCATTTAAAAACTTCAGTGATTCACTTAAGAACAATGGCCAAAATATTATAAAATTGGGACAGCTGTCCCAACAACTGTCCTGCTTAGCGAAAGAAAGTTTGGGCTTAATTTTTGGTTTATTTTTTTTATTTTTATTTTTTTTAGCTTATATGCCACCCTATCTCCAACGGATTCAGGGCGGCTCACAACAATAACATCCACAAAACCATTGTACGGAGTTAAAATACCTAGTTTAAACTGAATAAAAATTTAAAAACCCATAAAAACCCCATCAGTCCAGGCTGGGGAACTTGAATAACCAAGTTTTTAATTCGCGGCAGAAGTGCGAAGGTCAGGAGCCAACCGGAGCTCTAAGGGGAGTCGATTCCAGAGGGTGGGCACACCCACAGAGAAGGCTCTACCCCTCGGGGCCGCCAGCCGACACTGTCTAGTCGACGGCACCCTGAACAGGCCCTCCCTATGGGCGCGAACCGGGCAATGGGATGTCGTTGCTGGCTGCAGGTGGTCCGCCAAATATCCTGGGCCTAAGCCATGTAGGGCTTTATAGGTCATCACCAGCACCTTGAATCTCACCCGGAGGGCAACCGGCAACAAATGCAGGTCGCGCAGGAGGGGTGTAACATGGGACTATCGTGATTCTCCCATCACAACCCGCGCGGCTGCATTTTGTACCAGCTTAAGCCTCCGTTGCAAATCAAGGACTGTTTATCCCGAATGTTCCTATCTCATCCTTCTTCCTGATAACAGGCTTCCAAAGCAGCTGGGGGAGAAACGAAAAAAAAAAAACCAGGACTGACCTACAACAAAATGTTCTGCCATCCTTTCTAATAACGCTGTTCGACTTGGCTGACGTGCGAGTCCCTTAAAGCAAGGCACCTTGTTCATTTTTCTCCTCCGTCACCTCACTCTGCTTCCCCATTTCTCTTTTCCACCTGTCTTTCCCCATTAGAACTGCCTACCTGATCGCCCATGGCTGTAGGTTGCTTCTCAAAGACTTTGGTTTGACCCTAGAAACCTCCCAAAGTTGACTCCAAAGGATAACTTCACTAGTCACATGGGCTCCTTCACGGATCGCTGCCTTGTTGCGCTGAAGGAGCCTGTGCAGCCCAGAGAAGCTATGAGGCTGAGCCGTGCAGGGTCACCGCAAACAGGTTACAGGTAGCCAGAGGTGGTGGCTGCTAGGGGTTCGCAGGGGTTAGGGAGAACCTCTAGCTAAGATTCTGTGCAGTTTGGAGAACCCCCAAATCCCACTCCTGGCTGGGCCCTCTCACCCTGCCCTTCCCCTCCCAGGAGTCCCCACACGGCCCGTTTTGGAATCAGGTAAGTTTAGGGTGTGCGCGTCGGCTCTGGGAGGGCGAAAAACGGGCCTACCAGAAGTTCAGGAAGGTTGGCAACAGGCCCATTTCTGGCCTCCAGAGGGCCTCCAGAGCCTGGGGAGGCTGTTTTTGCACTCCCGGAAGCTCGAGGAAAGCCTCCGGAGCCTGGGGAGGGCAAAAACACTGTCCCCCTCCCCCGCCATGGTGCAGGAGGCCGACTAGGCCACACCCACCATGGCCATGCCCACCCAGCAACCAGGCAGGGAACCCCTTGCTAAAATATTTGAAGCCCACCCCTGCAGGTAGCCCTCAACCTGTGACCACAATTGAGCCCCAAATGCCTGTGGCTGAGTGAGAAATTTGTTAGGCGAGCTTTGCTCCATGTGGACGACTTTTCTTGCCCGGTTGTTAAGTGAATCGTTGTGGTTGTCGAATTAGTCACACAGTTGTTAAGCGAATCTGGCTTCCCCATGGACTTTGGCTCGTCTGAAGGTCGCAAAAGGGGATCACATGACCCCGGGACACAGCAATCGTCATAAATACGAGTTAGTTAGAGGCTATTCAAGAGGGGTTGGATTTTGCCCTCTTCCGCCCACGTGGAGATTCCAGGCTAGTTCCCCATTTGATTCCTTCCCTTGGCTCAGCCGGTCTTTCTCCGATAAGCACCAAGGTTGTTGAAAGAGAGCCCGAATCCTTTGCCAGCGATTCATTAGAGGCTATTTAGTTCCAAGCAAAGTAGAAGCGAGTGCATCCCCTCTCTTTAAATTTACTCATGGCTCCTCTGGGGTTGGAATCCCCTATATTTAAGAACTCCTGGACTACACCTTTAACACCTAGCGTCTGGAACTCTAGAAAGAGGCCACAAGCTTCCTTTAGAGGGTGATTATTTATCTCCTTGATTTCCTTCGTGATTTACTCAGCCTCATTAATCTCCCCATGTTGTTGATTAATTAGTCCCCGAGTTTGTATTTAAACACTTTCTGCAAGCTCTTTAATGTAAAATATAATTAATTTACATTTCATAAGACGTGGATGCTGGGGATTTTGCCGAGATATGACGAGCTGGGTCAGGCTAGGAATATTACTGTTCTTCTGAACAGCAGGGTGTGTAGGGCATTGGATTGTGGGTGTGCATCTGTGACAAGATCTCGGTAGCATTCGGCATATGGGTAACTGAACAGTACATTTGGTTCAGTGACTGCACTCGGAGAGACGAAGTCCAGATGATTGTTTCTGCTCTACGCCGAGGTGCCCAACATCTGTTGATCGAAGCGACGTGTTCGTGTACCGCTTTGGAACAGGCTATCAGCCTAAAGGATGAGACCGATCAATATATCAATATAATTCCACCAGGGCAAAACTTAATTCCATGGTTGTTGTTGTTTTTTTTTGTTTTTTGTAAAAGGAATTGCCTTAATGTAATTAATGTGTTGCTGTGTAGGTGGCTGTATTATGATTTGGGAGTTATTTTTTTTTCCCCATTTTTTTTTTTTTTTTTGGAATTCTACCTTCTGCGATTTCCGTCTGTGTTCTGTTTTGGTTGTTTTTGCTGGGAACTCGTCTTGCGTGCCAAAGCAACCTGCCTGGATGTTTTTCATGAAGTCTCCAGAAGTCAAACATTTTGGCTAGGAGCAACGTAAACGTATTTTATTCATCCACCGTTTCCTCCCCCCCCCTTTGTAAGTCTCATAAAAGAGCCATGTTTGTTATTAAAAACATGTTATTAAAAGCTTCTTTTTCTTCCAGAGACCTGATGCCAGACAGATTTGTCTCCTATTGTCTTCCGAATCTGGGCATTGTGTTTGGGGAGCAGAGGGGAAGTAGTACAGAAGACTCTCTTGGGAGGTGGGAGGGCGGGGGGAGAAATGCGCCCCACAGATTTTCTCCTAATATAGGGAGTCCTCCACTTAAAACTATCCTTTTAACTGTTTGTAATCACAACGGCACTGAAAAAGATATTTGCAAAAATGCAGAAAAGTATACAATATACCATATTACACCCACTAACGGCAAGTAGAATTGTGATAGCACAAAATTGGAAACAACCAGACACCTCTCCCGATCAAATCATAATAAAAAAAAATATACGAGCGTGCAGAGATGGACAGATTATCTATGGTAATGAAGGAGAGGGAGGACACCGAGTACTATTTAATATGGAATAAATGGTATTCCTGGTTGGAGAGTATAAACATAGAACATAAGGGATGTTTTTGTTACGAGATCGAATTGTAAATAGAAGTCAAGATAATTTAGAAAAAGATGTAAGTTTAAGATAGAGATATTTAGAAGTAGAATTAGTGTAAAGAAGTTAAATAGGTTAGAGATACCGATGCAGAAAAGTTGTTATTAGTATTGAAATTTGTTTATTTTGGGTTGTTTATATTTTTTGGTATTTTTGTGTGTGTGTCTTTTTCTTGCTTTTTTTGTGTATTGTGTTTCTTTTTGTGCTGTGTATTTTAATCTTTGGAAATTTAATAAATATTATTTTAAAAAAGGAAAAGATATTTGCAGTTATAACTGTTGCAGTATTCCCATGATTATGTGATTCAGAAACTGGTTAGATATGTATTAACACGTCACATTAATGACACTACCCATAACCCAGCCCATTGGAGGTGATTCAACTAATTGCAGCTTAGCAGCTTGTACGAACTCAGCCAAGTCCGCCTTTTGGAGATCGGGGGAATAAAAAGGTTGTTTAGGCAACATGTATGTGGACAACTTGCGAAGATGAAAAAAAATGAAAAGCTGATGCAAAACGTGTTGATTCTTCGGTGCTCCTTCCATTGGAATTCAGAAGGATCCGAGTGGGTTGCAGACAGTTAAGAAGAGAAATGAGAAAGGAATGCTATACAGGTCGTCTTTCATTATATAACTGCAATTGGGACCAGGATTTTCGTTGCTAAGGAAGGCAGTTGTTAAGTGAGTTGTGCCCGATTTTATGGTCTTTTTTCAGTGGTGGGATTCAGCCGGTTCGCACCGGTTCAGGCAAACTGTTTGTTAAATCCCCACCCTCCCACTATCAAATTGGATCCTGGGCATGGCGCAGCACTGCAATACAGAAATGGGCAATGGAGTGGCTGGCGAGAGGGAAGGAAAAGGCCACTTTCCATTTTCCTTCTCCCTGCTCCTCCTCCTTCCCATGTGCTGGCCGCTCTGTTGCCCATTACTCCATTGCAGCTCAGAGGCCAGGATCCACTTTGATAGTAGTGGGTGGGTGGTAATTTAACAACCAGTTCACCCAGGGTCAGGTTGGCCATCGCGGGAGGCTCGTCCCGCATGTGCGGCAGACCTGGAGGACGGGGACAGGCCATGCCTCCCACGACAGCCAACCTGACCCTGGGCAAATGGGTTTTTAAATTATTGGGATCCCACCGCTACGTTTTTTGCCATAGCTGTTAAGGAAAACACTTCGGTTGTTAAGTGAATCCAGCTTGCCCCTATTAACTTGAGCTGTCGGAAGCTCACTGAGAAGGTCACAAATGGTAATCATGCGACTTCGTGGATGATGCAACCATTTTAAATACACGCTGGTTGTCAAGTACCCCAAATTTTGATCACGTGACCCTGAGGATGCTGTTATGGTCATAACTGCAATACAAAGCCAGTCGATTGACCTTGGGCCAGCCCGTCTTTCTCAGCCCTAGGAAAGAGACATCGGCAGACCACTTCTGAATTCTTGCCAAGAAAACCACAGGGACTCATCCGGGCTGAAAGTTTCCAAAAGCTGACTCGAAAACAATAAATCAATAAAAATACTTATAATGTGCACTGTACATATAATAGCGGTGGAGGACAATCGTAAACCGTATAAATAGACACCCATCTCATGGGCCCTGGTGTGGGTGACCGTGCAAATTCAGGGGTGGAATGTTACTGGTTTGGACCAATTCACCCGAACCGGTAGTAAAAGATGCTACTGGTTCACCGAACCGGTAGTAAAAAAAAATGTAAAAAAAAAAGTTCCGACGATCGCGCGCAACTCAGCTGTTCGTCTGAACTTAAAAAAAAAAAACTTTTTAGGCATTTTGTTACTACTGGTTCAGGCGAATAGGTCGTAAAAAATGCTTTAAAAAAGAAAAAAAGGCTCTGGCAATCACAGCTGTGCCACGCGACCGTTGGAGCCTCTTTTTTTTTACTTTTTTGAAAGCATTTTCTTACTACCTATTAGCCCAAACCAGTAGTAAAAAAATGCTTTTAAAAGATTTAAAAAAGGCTCCAACAATCGTGCGGCTCAGCTGTGATCGTCAGAACCTTTTAAAAAACTTTTTTACAGCATTTTTTACTACCTATTCGCCAGAACCGGTAGTTAAAAAATGCTTTTAAAAAGTTTTTAAAAAGGTTCTCACGATAGCGCGCCACAGCTGATCACTCCCCCGTGCTGTTTTACTTACCTTCCTAAGCCTCCTTTTGGTGCGGCGCACATGCAGGTTGCATTTATTAATTGGACTTATATTAATTGGACTTATATACCGCCCTTCTCCTTACGGACTCCTTATGGACTCCTACTTACGGATTTAGTGTGTACTGTGCATGTCCGTGCGCAGCGCCCATGCACGGCCAGCGAACTGGTAGTAAACCCGTTTAGATTTTACGACTGTGCAAATTCCTAAAAATATAAATGAACAGGACTGAATCAGTGCCAGATTTAAATGGTCAGATGGTCGAGATGTGACTTGTAGCTTTTCTGGACACTGTAACTAAATTCTTAAAGCCAAGTTAAAACCCCTTTAGTGATGTATGTCCTCTTTCAGGCCTCTAGCCTTTTAATCTGTCCATCCCAAATTTACAACCTGAATTCGATTTCAGCGGGTGCAAAATAAATGGAAAGGGCTTGCTGCCTAAGACGAGGGGCTTATGAATGCACAGTTTAGTAACTGTTACACAATTACACATTGTAGTAATTGTGAAATATGAATGCAGCATTTTCCTCCCCTTGCACGTGTCTTCCTATGATGCTTCGGTACCTCTTAATCCTTTTAATCCATGTTTGCTAGTTTATAATAGGATTTGCTCTGAAATGCATCATGCTGCTCGTTCCATTATTATAAAAGAATACCAGGAAGGGAGTGGAATATTATTTAATATTTATGAAATTGCTACATTGTCGAGGGGGGGATGATGCAAAATATAACAACCGCAAATCTCCAGGGATGGGTTGCCAAATGTTATTAGTAATCACAGATTCCCATAATATTGATTTTAATGTATCACCAAGTATGTTATTAAAGATACTTTATTTTTGAGTAAAGGCTCCCTTTGGTATAAATGGGTGTTACCTTAATCTTCTTTTCTAATACCTACATGAAAGTAACATTCATAAAAATATTGAAATGGCTGTCACAACAGGTGTTGTGGATGGAAGTGGAAACGTTTCAAATGGGAAAGGTCTGGAATTCAGAATGCGTTGATTCAGATTCACAATTACTATTTTACTTTTGAAACTTTTGATCCATTTGGAGGTGTTTTAAGGTATCTGGAAGGTCCTACTGGGCATACTGGAAAGGGACACAGTGGCTCAGTGGCTAAGATGCTGAGCTTGTCGATCGAAAGGTCAGTAGTTCAGCAGTTCGAATCCCTAGCGCCGTGTAACGGGGTGAGCTCCCGTGACTTGTCCCAGCTTCTGCCAACCTAGCAGTTCGAAAGCACGTTAAAAAATGCAAGTAGAAAAAATAGGGACCACCTTTGGTGGGAAGGGAACAGCGTTCCGTGCGCCTTTGGCATTTAGTCATGCCAGCCACATGACCATGGAGGACCTGGGTTAAAGTTGAGATCCAATTTAGTTGATCCAAGATCTTTGATTGAGTTCCTCACGGGAACTCCAAAGAAGCAATATTGTCTTAATGTTCCACGGAAATTAAAACGAGAGCCAAAGAAAATTAAAAAGAGATATTGTTTTAAAGATCTTCTTGGGGCATTTGTCAAGATCGTTGGCATTGCGGCTTAGCATATGGAATATAGGAATATTCTTTATTGGCCAAGTGTGATTGAACACACAAGGAAATTGTGGATAAGTTCTCAGGGTACATACAAACAACAAAATGGTTATTCCAGGGATGTCAAACTCAAAGCCCAGGGGCTGGATCTGTCCCGAGGGGTGCTTAGAACTGGCCTATGGGAAACAGCGAAGGACTGGCCTGTGGTTCCTCTGTCAGTGAAAATTTAGCTCGGGAGACCTCTGTGTCTGTCCTGTTTGGCTGCTGTGCCAAACTATAGAGGTACAAGTGACAGACTTAATAATTCCTCTGTAGAACGATATCAGCAGCTCCTTGGGCTTAGTACAGGGGTCGGCAACCTTAAACACTCAAAGAGCCACAAAGGTCCTAACCGGAAGCCGCCCATTCAATTTTGGAGCCAACCGGAAGTCTAGTTTCCCCTTCATAGAGTCTCCTCCTAGTGCGGTTTCCTTTTTCCTCTGCCTGTCCTAACCGAAAGCCCTATCAATAGTGGAGCTGACTGGCGACAGGGAGCCGCAGCACAGGCGTGAAAGAGCGACATGCGGCTCCAGAGCCGCAGGTTGCTGACCCCTGTCTTAGTATATGTTTAGGTTACTTGAAGCTTCCCCAGCCAGGTGCACAGAATATCCCCTCTTTTGCATATACCTATTTCTTTTAGTGAGGGTTCTCTATTTAGATTTTGTCTGATGCGATATATCCCCGCGTGCGACATGATTTATTTCCCTTCTCATCTCATGACCCAAAAACATTGTCTACTTGTACTCGCTGTTTGGCCTGGTCTCACCTGCTCGCTCTCATTTTTAGAAATAGCACAGCTTTGACTTTATTTATTTATTTATTTATTTATTTTTAATTTGATTTATATGCCGCCTTTCTCCGGAGACTCAGGGCGGCTTACAATGCGTTAAGCAATAGCCTTCATACTTTTGTATATTTATATTTATACAAAGTCAGCTTATTGCCCCCACAAACTGGGTCCTCAATTTACCCACCTTATAAAGGATGGAAGGCTGAGTCGACCTTGATTTACTTACTTACTTATTTATTTATTTATTTATTTATTTATTTATTTATTTTGCTTTCCTTCTTGGAATGACAAACTGCTGGAGAAATAATCAGAAAGAGCTTTTCTACCAAAAAAAAAAAAAAAGAAAGAAAGAAAAAAAGAAAAAGAATTACATGTACCAAGGGCAAAATGTCAGCAAGACGTGTGCTGGAGTTGAATTCATGGCATCTCGGTATATAAAGGAATTAATTTTTTTTCCCCTTCCCTGAGTACTGAGAAATGGATATACAAGGAATTGTATAGAGCTGTGATGACGAACCTAGGGCACGTTTGCCACAGGTAGCTCACAGAGCCATTTATTTTATTTTTATTTTATTTTATATCGAATTGATATACCGCCCTTCTCCCTGAGGACTCAGAGCAATGTACAGCCAAAGTAAAAACATAAACTACAAACATTGAAATACAATTAAAAAGATATATATATATATATTTGGCCCCATAGTTAAAAACAATGTCAAACCTATTAAAAACATTTAAAAAGTGTTAGGCCAGCCCGGCTTGCTGAAAAAAGAGAGTTTTAAGGGCACGGCGGAAGGCACCGAGATCTTGGATTCTCCTTATCGCTGGGGGCAGCTGGTTCCAGAGGGTAGGTGCCCCCACAGAGAAGGCCCTCCCCCTAGGGGTGACCAGCCTACACTGTTTGGCTGATGGCACCCTGAGGAGGCCCTCTCTGTGGGAGCGCACAGGTCGATGGGAGGCCATCAGTAGCAGCAGGCAGTCTCAAAGATATCTAGGTCCTATGCCATATCTGTGGTCAAGTGAGATCAGCTCCAGCGCATATGTGTACGCCGGCCAGCTGATCAGGCCTTCCAGGTCCACCGGAAGTCGGGAAATGGGCTGTTTCTGGCCCCTGGAGGGGCTCCGGGGAGGGGAGGAAGGCTGTTTTTGCCCTCCCCAGGCTCCTAGAAAGCCTCTGGAGCCTGGGGAGGATGAAAAGTGAGCCTACCGGGCCCCCCGGGCCATCACGTGCCAAAAGTGGGGGGAAACTCAGGGGTGTCACGTGCGCATGCGCAGGGGGCGGAGTGCATTGAATTATGGGTGTGGGCACACACTCGCACGACCCCCCGGTGCTCCTCCCACTTTTGGCACGTGACGGCAAAAAGATTAGCCATCACTGGTATGGAGGGTATCTAGAGAAGCCACAAGATGCTTTTCAGCACTTTGTGGTTCGGAATATTGTGTAAATCCAGTATTTTTAAATTAGAATGTGCTTGGGAAAATTAGTCCTTTAACAGTGGGTGAATTTTGCTCAATTTTGGGGGGGGGTGTGTGGTCTTGGTAAGATTTTCTTTCTCATGCTTCTTGTTGACATTTGACGAATTTGTCAACTTAGTTTTAAGGCAGTGGCTTTCAGCTCCCAGCAAACTTCAGAATTAAGATGGATGGACTTCAAATCCCAGAAGTCCACCAGAAAGCATGCTGGCTGGGGAATTCTGGGAGTTGAAGTTCCCTCACAATTAAAAGTGGCTAAGGTTGGGAAAGAGTAACAGAGTTTGAAGGGATCTTGGAGGTCATCTAGTCTACTCAGGAGACCTGTACTAGGGATTCAAACCGCCGAACTGCTGGCCTTTCTGATCGACAAGCTCAGTGTCTTAGCCACTGAGCCACCTAGTCAGGCTGATGGGATTTTGATTGTCCCATGGTCTCTTCCAGCTTTCACTCCAGTTCCCAGCAGGATCTTCCGAAAACCTTAAAACACTCCCAAGCTAATAAAAAAAAAAAAACTCTTATACAACTCTTCTTGGTGATCCTTTCTCCTTCTTCCTTTCTCCTTTTCTCTGACCTCGTTTCCTTGTCCTAAATTGCCTGCCTGGTGAACTGTGATTCTTCTACTGGTAATTTTCTAGATTCTGTTAAGCCTGCTTTTGTGTGTGTGTGTGTGTGTGTGTGTGTGTGTGTGTATGTCTCTTACTGAGGAAATTGTCCTTGGATCCTTCTCGGTGCTCAAGTTACCAATCTCTGTCTCCGCTTCCTTTTGTTATTTAAGTTTTTGAGGAAGTTGCCAACTCATCCAAGTCTTCATTTGTCCTCTAATCACCTTCTTGACTGATATCAGTCGGGATTTCAAGCAGAAGACCCCTCAACTAAGACACCACTTCTCAAATTCTGAATGACAATCTGATAGCTGAGTCCCCACACCTTACTCAGGGGTGGGCTCTTGGGGGTTTGGCAGGGTTCGGGCGATCCTCTAGTCAAGGATTGCCAGGGTTCGGTGAATCCCCAAATACCACCCGTGGCTGGCCATGCCCACCCCACCCCACCCCTCCCCTCCCAGTCTGCTCCTCCCCTCT
Source organism: Masticophis lateralis (assembly GCA_030761175.1). Classification (NCBI taxonomy): domain Eukaryota; kingdom Metazoa; phylum Chordata; class Lepidosauria; order Squamata; family Colubridae; genus Masticophis; species Masticophis lateralis. Next base: position 8,918,978 of record JAUDYJ010000013.1, read on the forward strand.
CAGGAGTCTCCACGCGGCTTGTTCATCATTCCAGGGAAGTGCAGGGGCCATGCGGAGAGTCTGGGCAGGCAAAAAATGGGCCTACCGGTAAGGTGACCAATTGTCCTCCTTTAGGGAGGACAGTCCTTCTTTGGTAAGTTCTGTCCTCTCTCAAAAAGGGTCATCCTTTTCGATATTTGAAGACTAATCTGTAAATCTCCATATTCGATCGATGCTGATCCGACCTGTTGCGTGTGATGTGATGTATTTGTATTTGACATGACGATTCGTCAAGGCTTGGTACAGTGCGGCGAGACGCAATTATGAGATGCATGCGCTCCGCACAGGAGAATTGTTTTGAGAGAGTGCGCCGTGCACAAGTGTGTGCTGTGCGCAAGAGTATGCCGTGCGCAAGAGTGCACCACACGAAAGTGGCTTTGTTTACTATTCTGTATTATTGTTGCAATGAATAATATGGTTCTTTTATTTGCGATATATTTTTTTCTTCAATTTATTTGTGTCCTCCTTCTCATTGTAAAAAAAGTTGGTCACCTTACTACTGGAGGTTCCGGAATTCTGGAAACAGGCCTGTTTCCAACCTCTGGAGAGCCTCCAGAGCCGGGTGGAAACTGTTTTCGCCCTCCCGGAGGCTCAAGAAAAGCCTCCGGAGCCTGGGGAAGGCGAAGCCCCCCTCTGCTGTGATGCAGGTGGCTGACTAGGCCACGCCCACCATGGCCACACCCATCCAGCAACAGGGCAGCGAACCTGTTGCTAAAGGATCTGAAGCCCACCCCTGACCTTACTTCAACATTAGATCTGAGAGAAGCTTTTCGTTAGTAGTTACTGTCCAGGTTACAATTTTCGAGCATCAGTAATTGATGTCATTTTCGTTGAATTCTGCATTTGTTTGTTTGCTTGTCTATGTGTACAGTTTTGGGAGAATGGATCGGAGTTAATGTTCTTGGATGGATTGGCGTTGTGGTTAAGTTGTGCATCCAGTGCTACAGGAACCCAGCCTTTGAATCCAAAGACAGTTGTGTTTTTGTGTGTCTGTGTGTTCTCCCAAACTAAGTTTCCCCCAGGGCCATCTGAAATATTTTAGAAATCAGGGCTATTTTGAGAGGATCGTTACTTCGCAGCGGAAAGGAGGCTGGATACGGAGAGCAATGCAATTGTGCTTTTACGCCCTTTAAAAATGCAGTGAGTATTTGTTGTTGCTCGTCTCCTTTCTTTCCTTTTTTCTTTTTATAAAAGATTCACCATCTGTTCAAACGGTATTCCTGAGGATAGGGACATTGCCCGGCATGGCGTTGTTCCCAGAAATATTTGGAAAAAAAAGAAAAGAAAAAGAAAACAGCATGGCTAATAATGCTATATCACATATAGTATTATTACGGCCGCTGTTGTTACTGTCTCCTCTTTATGCGAGGCCCATTAGGTAGACAGTCCATGAAATCAACTCCACAGGAAGGCTAAAACTGCTTTTATGGAAATGGGCTATATAATCTTGCAAGTCTGATCATGCTGCATCATCTCCTCCTCCTCCTCCTCCTCCTCCTCCTCCTCCTCCTCCTCCTCCTCCTCCTCCTCCTCCTCCTCCTCCTCCTCCAGCAAATGAAGGAGGTGTCTGTCCAAGACTCTTCCAAATGTGATCCACACGGCCTGGACTTTAAAAAACTGCTTTAGCACCTTTCACTTTAGCAATAGCTGCTGCAATCAACAAGCCCTCAATCAAGAGACGATCATCTCAGACAAACAATCAAATAGGAAACAACACAAAAGGTTAGGTCCAGATGTGAAGGTTCCATTAAGCTGATTGATTTCTAAACACCTATGCCCATGATGGCGAGACTATGGCAGGTGTGTCAGAGGTGGCACGCAGAGCCAGCTACTCTTCTGGTTTCTGGTACCCCAGCCAGCTGGTCTTTGCGTGTGCCGGAGCGCCGCAAAATGGCCTGAAAAAAGGGCCAAAACCCAGACCTGTTTTCCAGGCGTTTTTTCAGACCGATTTTGGAGCTGTTTTTCAGGCTGTTCTCTGGACAATATTCAAGCCATTTTGGGGGCCATTTTCAGGCCATTTTTTCGAGCTGTTTTCCGGGTCGTCTTTTGGGCGGTTTTTGGACTGAAAACAGCCTGAAAACAAGCTGAAAAATGGCCTGAAAATGGCCAATGTCATGTGACTGTTGAATTTTTCCTTGTTGCTGATGGAAGTGGTGAGAAAAGCCACTGCTGGTTCCCCCGGGTCCAGGGTTGGTATTCAGCAGGTTCTGACCAGTTTTGGAGAACCGGTAGCGGAAATTTTGAATAGTTCGGAGAACCGGTAGTAAAAATTCTGACTGGGCCCGCCCCCATTTATTTTCTGCCTCCCAAGTCCCAGCTGATCGGGAGGGAATGGGGATTTTGCAGTAACCTTTCCCTGGAGTGGGGTGGGAATGGAGATTTTACAGAATCCTTCACCTGGAGTGGGGTGGGAATGAAGATTTTACAGTATCCTTCCCCTGGAGTGGGGAGGGAATGGAGATTTTACAGTATCTTTCTCTTGGAGTGGGGTGGGAATGGAGATTTTACAGAATCCTTCACCTGGAGTGGGGAGGGAATGGAGATTTTACAGTATCCTTCTCCTGGAGTGGGGAGGGAATGGGGATTTTACAGTAACCTTCCCCTGCGACACCAAGCGACGCCCACCAAGCCATACCCACAGAACCGGTAGTAAAAAATTTTGAAACCCACCACTGCCCAGGTCCGCAATTTGCTTCCTCTCTCCCCTCGCGTGGTTGTCCCAGAGTATTATGGGAGAAAAATGGTAGCTGCCACCAAATAAATAACAATAAAGAAGCTTCCCCCAAACTGTCTTTTTTTTTTTTTCTAAATGCATTTTAGGCTTGTTTCTGCTTAAGCGTTTCGGAGCTCCATGCCAGAATAGCAAAACGAAAGGACAAAGTATCTGGAGAAAAAGTATTTATTTCTGTCCCAGGCTGAGTGCCAACTCACAACTTTGTGCTTTATGACTCCTACTAGCTGTTCCAGTTAATTTGCCAGATGAATTTCCAAACCAAGAGATGATTGTGTTAGAATTGACCCAATTTGAGCCAATGAGCCTTTTGCTGCCGTAGAAATTGAGACAAATCGGACTGTATTTAGTGAACTGAGGGATGCTACTGAGAAGGCCTACCAAAAAACCTCCCCCCAAAAACCCATCATTCGCCACAACTCCCTCAAGTTAACTCCGGTAGCAATCAGTGTTTGTTTTAAATAAGGATACTGTGAGTATTCGGCATCGATTCCTAGGGCAGGAAAAATTAAACGTTGCTACCGTTCTTTTCAGAGCTGAGCTGAAAGAACGCATCTTCCTAGCTTATCTCAAAAAAAAAAAAAGGTGCCTGGGATTTTTCTTTTTGCTAACCTCACCAAAAGAATATTAAACGAGAGAAAGTTCTCTATTGTCGTTTTGATAACTCGTGTTTTCTTTCTGTAAATGCCTTAGTAGGGAATTGGACTAGGGGCCCGGAGAGAAAAGAAAATGGGAAATTTGACGACGAGCGCGTGGGCTATGAGCTCCTTGCTGTTCCCTATAGCCCAGAGGTATCAAATTGGATTTCTTCCAGGGACGGATCAGCTTTGTAGTTCTCCTCCTCAGGCTGGCCTGGGGGGCAGGGAGGGGAAGGGAGACGGGATGGATGCCTCCTGCAGCACCCTGCCATCCAAAACGGAGTACAGGTGGGCCATGCACAGCCCCCCCTGTGCTCTGTTTTCGGCCTAGACACCTCCTGAAGCACTATGCTGGCCAAAGCATGGCACAGGGGCCCTCGTGTGCCCCATTCCCTCGTGGCCCATTTTCAGCCTCCACGGCCTCCTTGTGTAGCTCTCTCATGGCCCGTTTTTGGCTGGCAGCATGCTGCAGGAGGTCGTGGAGGCTGAAAACAGGCCACAGGAAGGCTGTGCAGGCCCTCCCTGTGCCTCATTTTGGCCAGCAGAGACACGGTGGGCCGGTCCTTTGATATTTCCAAGCCGGTCCTGTGGGCTAAACCTAAGCATCCTGTGGGCAGATCCGGCCTGTGGGCCTTGAGTTTGACACTCCTGCTATAGCCTATAACCATGATGGCGAACCTATGGCACGGGTGCCAAAGGTGGCACATGGAGCCATATCTGTGGCACGCAAGCACTGCCCTAACTCAGCTCCAGCACGCATGTATGCACCAGCCAGCTGAATCTCAGGCCTTCAGGGCCCACCGGAAGTCAGGAAACGGGCTGTTTCTGGCCTCCAGAGGGCCTCCAAGCGGGTGGGGAAGGCTGTTTTTGCCCTCCCCAGGCTCCAAGAAAGCCTCTGGAGCCTGGGAAGGGTGAAAAACTGTCCTACTGGGCCCACTGGTAACCTTTTTGTTGTTGCGTGCCAAAAGCAGGGGGAGCGCGCATGCACGGGGGCGGGTGGTGCAGGCACATGGGTACACGACCGCCCCACGCTCCCCATGCTTTTGGCACACGATGGCAAAAAGGTTAGCCATCACTGGCTTATACGATGTTTCTTACTCTTACCTTACCTGGGTTCCTTACTTTCCCTTACTTGGGAGAAGGACAGGCCGAGGCTGGTGGTGGAGTCAAGAGAGAAATTAGCCTAGAGTCATTACGTTCCGACAAATGATCCATGTCCGAACCCTCTTTAATTCCCTTAACTCTTATCTAATGACAATTTAGTGCTAATCATCAGTTGACCAGGTTCTTATGTAGAGCCATGAGAAACAAATCAGCTTAACTGGAACTTAAGGGGTGGTCCTGATCTTTTGCACCTGACAACATCCTTGTTTATTTGAGGGGTGGTTGAGCCCACTTCCAAACCTCACTGGATCGCTTGCAAAATTAAACATGCACCCACCATTTCGGCAATAGCCTCTGTTGCTCTCTTAATCAAAACCAACTGCTTCATTTTATGTCAGTGGTTCTTAAACAGTTTGACCCAATTATCTCTTCCCTGGCCTGGAATAAAATCATTCAACTCACCAAAGAAAACTCCCCGACTCTAAGTGTCTTAGCAACTGCAATCCCAAACTGGATCCTTGACTCACAAACAAGCTATTACAAATTGCTCCCTTATCCCCAGGATATGTCCAAAGCATCCCCTTGGGAGTAATTACCCTCAGTTTAAGAACTGCTGCCTTATGTGCATTTACTGGCTAGTCTGTCACAACCAATGGGAGCATCAGCACTGTCAGAGTTTCAAGGTAGTTCCGCGAAGGAAATCTATGTCATGTACCTCAGCAGTATTTTTATTCTAAAACTACGGTAGCAGAATCTTCCCAGTCTCAATGGGCTTCCCCTCCCTCCCTCTTTCTTTGCGCGAACCAGGGAGGGGCTTATCGAGACCTTTACTTACGTTACCTTCCTGCCCAGGACTCGATCCTCTTTTATCTGACCTGTGGTGGAATGTAGCCTGGATTCCCAGGAGGGAGGGGGTGAATTCTGGAGGAACTGTCAGTTCAGATTGTTTGCTTGAGAGAAAGAGGGTGAAGGCAACTCCCCCCTAATACAGGCAGTCCTTGACTTACAACCACAATGGAGCCCAAAATTTCTATTGCTAAACGAGAAGTTTGTTAAGTGAATTTTGCCCCGTTTTAGGACCTTTCTTGCCATAGTTGTTAAGCGAATCACCGCAGTTGTTAAGTTAGTAATGTGGTTGTTAAGTGAATCTAGCTTCCCCATTGGCTTTGTTTGTCATAAGGTCACAAAAGAAGTTCACATGACCCTGGGCACTGCAGCGGTCATAAATATGAACCAGTTGCCAAGCATCTGAATTTTGATTATGTGACCATGGAGACGTGCCACGGTCGTAAGTGTGAAAAATGGTTATAAGCCACTTTTTTCGAGGCCATTGTAACTTTGAACAGTCACTAAATGGACGGTTGTCGTTTCCAGAGTTTATATTTAATGATGCACGTAATCAGCTTTAGTTTGGCAAGAGTCTGTCTATCGGTTAGGAGCAATAAAGAGATTTGGAATCAGGCATGACTATTGTCTTCCTTCTGTTCCTCAAGGCCATTCTATTTTCTCTCTACACTCTATAAACACATGAGTGGATTTTCCTACTCCCACTCCTAACTTGGGTAAAAGCATTCAGACTCTTATAGGTTCTCTTATAAAAAGAAAGATGAACAAGATTAGACAAGAAGCAATGGATAGAAACTGATTGAGGAGAGAAGCAACCTAGAACTTTGGAGAAATATCTTAACAAAGAGAGAAATTAACCACTGGAAGTTGTGGGTCTCCATCACTGGAGTAAGAAGAGACTAGACAATATCTATATTGGACAGCCAAGAAGTAGATACCGACAGAGATAAAGATCCAAGAGAGGAATATGGGAGGCAAATCAAAAAAAGCATAGCAATTAAAGTATTGAAGCGGGCAAGAGACGATGGATAGATGATATCTCTTTTTTGTTGTTGTTCTGATTTGCTTCTCTTTTTCTCTCTCTTTCTTTTCTTTTTTTAGGTAGGTGACACGGCTAGAAGTTAAGTAGGATAGAAAGAAATTTTTTTTTTAACAAAGGGTGATACGATTAAAAGTTAGAATAAGGGATAGAAATAAGAGAAAGGGGGAATATTAGTGTATACATTTCTATATAATAAAATAAAAGCAATAACAAGAGAAAATATGGAATAATTGAATAATGACAGACTGCAACTTAATATAAATGTGTATTATTATTATTAGAAATATGTAAGTTGATTGAATGTAATAACTATGATTAATTTTACTAGTTTTATTTTTATTAGAATGAATGACAACCAAGTGCTGCACTGGTTGTCATTCCACTGTTCACGCATTAATATGTTTGTAAAAAAATAAAAAAAACTTGGGGCAGGGGGGAAGAAGAGACTAGACAACCACTAGGTCAGCAGTTCGGTGGTTCAAATCCCTAGTACAAGTCTCCTGAGTGAGCAGGGGGTTGGACTAGATGACCTCCAAGGTCCCTTCCCACTCTGTTATTTTGTGTTCTATCTCAGATAAGATACTGTTATTCTGTTATACTTTTCATAGGGAATACCAGGAACATTTTCGACAACCAAAACCTTGAGATGACAAGGCTGCAGCTAAGAAAGTATCCCACCCTGAAATTGGTTAGTTTCTGATTTCCATATGAGTTAAGCCCAAGTGTAAAAACAATCTTTTTTAGGGACTTTAAAAACAGTCTACCTCCTCTCTGCTAACCCCCTGGAATGGATTTATGTGGGAAAAAAACCCCAAAACAGCAAGTTGGGAATACGTAATGGTTTTGAATGAGGCTCGTTAAATATTTATGCGTGCAGAATAAGCATCCGAGCTAATTAAATTCACATTGTATTTATGCAAGGGAGGTTCGGTTATGTTGTCTTAGGAAACCTGCTAAGCTGGGAACAACGGAGAACCATTTCTTGTCTTCCTTTTGCCCAAGGAGAAGAAAGGAAGACCTCTCATGTTTCATAAGAGGCTCGTGCCAAAAATAAATATTCAATATTTCTCCTTCAGGACTCATTTCCATTCAGATAGAGAATTGATGAATATTTCTGTTGTCCAGTATCCCCACCCCAACACCCCGCTAAGAAAAATTGGGTGTGCAGTAGGTGTATGTAAAGCCCCCTTTTCCAGGGATGGGCTGTTGGGGGTTCGCAGGGGTTCAGGAGAACCTTTAGCTAAGATTCTGTGCAGTTCGGAGAACCCTAGAATAGAATAGAATAGAATAGAATAGAATAGAATAGAATAGAATAGAATAGAATAGAATAGAATAGAATAGAATAGAAGTCTGAGTAGCGTAGGGGGGTAATGCCTCCTACAAAGGCAGCATTTAAGATTCAGCTGCCTGCAATTACTTGCGAGTTCAATCCCAGCCAGGCTCAAGGTCGACTCAGCCTTCCATCCTTTATAAGGTGGGTAAATTGAGGACCCAGTTTGTTGGGGGCAATAAGCTGACTTTGTATAAATATAAATATAGAAAAGTATGAAGGCTATTGCTTAACGCACTGTAAGCTGCCCTGAGTCTCCGGATAAGGGCGGCATATAAATCAAATTTAAAAAAAATAGAATAGAATAGAATAGAATAGAATAGAATAGAATAGAATAGAATAGAATAGAATAGAATAGAATAGAATAACAGAATTGGAAGGGACCTTGGAGGTCTTCTAGTCCAACCCCCTGCTTAGGCAGGAAACCCTACACCACTTCAGACAAATGGTTATCCAACATCTTCTTAAAAACCTCCAGTGTTGGAACGTTCACAATTTCTGGAGGCAAGTTGTTCCACTGATGAATTGTAACTGTCAAGAAATTTCTCCTTAGTTCTAGGTTGCTTCTCTCCTTGATTAGTTTCCACCCATTGCTTCTTGTCCTGCCCTCAGGTACTTTGGAGAATAGCTTGACTCCCTCTTCTTTGGGGCATCCCCTGAGATATTGGAAGATTTCTGTCATGTCTTCCCTAGTCCTTCTTTTTATTAAACTAGACATACCCAGTTCCTGCAACCGTTCTTCATATGTTTCAGCCTCCAGCCCCCTAATCCTCTTTGTTGCTCTTCTCTGCACTCTTTCTAGAGTCTCCACATCTTTTTTACATTGTGGCAACCAAAGCTGAATGCAGTATCTTTGTTCTACCTTCAGGTGCTTTGGAGAATAGGTTCCAAGACAGAACATCGGACATAAAATTATAGGGTTGGAAGAGACCTTGGAGGTCTTTAGCCCAACTCCTTGGTCAAGCAGGAGACCCTATACCTGTGTTGGTGAACCTATGGAACAAGTGCCAGAAGCGGCATGCAGAACCATCCAACGAGGAATGTGCGGCCTTGTTGGCTCCTTTTCCGTGTTCCTGTATACACATGTGCACCGATCAGCTGGCTGTTGTGCACGCAGGAGCAGTGAAACCTGGAAGAGCAGCGTTCTGTCGCGTATGTGCAAGTCGGCACCTGGACTTTTGGGGTTACATCACGTGCATGCATGGTTTATTTATTTTATTAGATTTATAAACCGCCCTACTCCTGGGGGACTCAGGGTGGTGTACAGCCATAAATAAAACATATAAACACAAAAGTTTACAATAGAATAACATGAATTAAATAATTTGGCTGACAATTAAAACCTCAATAATTTAAAACAAATTAAAATTCATAATTAAAAGGGGAAAATAACTTAGGTCAGGCCGGCTTGTTGGAATAAATAGGTCTTGAGCGCGCGACAGAAGGTGCGCAGGTCCGGGATCCTCCGTATATCTGGGGGGAGCTCGTTCCAGATGGTAGGTGCTCCCACAGAGAAGGCTCTCCCCCTGGGGGCCGCCAGCCGGCATTGTTTGGCCGACGGCACCCAGAGGAGCTCCTCTCTATGGGAGCGTACAGGCCGGTGGGAGGCTATTGGTGGTAGGTTGCCAGTTGTTTGTCGGGCACGCGTCTGTGCTGGAAACCAGAAGTTCGGATGCCAGCTCACACATGTGCGATGGACACTGCCCTTCCGAGTATCGGTGCTGCTGCGCACGCGAAGACTAGCGGGGGCCAGGCGGTCCAGGCAGAATGGTTTCATGTGCTATTTCCAGCATGCAGGTCGGCACGCAGTGATGTAAAAGTTTAGCCATCACTGCCCTATATACCATTCTGGATAAATGGCTATCCAATCTCTTCTTGAAAACCTCCACAGTGAAGCAGGGATGGGTTCTACATACCTTTACTACCGGTTCGCAACGGGGCCACACAGAAGTGTCCTGATGACATCGGGGTCAGTGGGTGGAGCCTCCTGCCGGTTTTACTACCGGTTCTTATGAACCGGTTCGAACCGGGGGCACCCCACCACTGTTCTGAAGGCAACCTGTTCCATCGGTTAATTGTTCTCGCCGTCAGGAAATTTCTCCTTAGTTCTTCAGTTCGGCTTAGTTAGATGAGATGTGAGGACACAGGCTGCTAAACTAAAAACACTGCAGAGACCTACTTTTTTGTTTGTTTGATGTGTCTGCATGAGGACATCTTCTGATCTTCGCTGAACCTTGTGATAGATGACACTTTACGGCTTACCTTTCCCACTTTTGAAGTTTGCAGGACGAGACAAAACAGCATTTCCCCTGGCTTTCAAAAACATGAATCCACATCAAGATCTTTGGTTGTGATCATAGATCCGGAAACCTAACATGACTACCTCTAACCTAAAACCAGGAGGGATCTGGTAGGATCTTTTCTGACGACGCTATTAAAAGTTAAAAAGCTTCTGTGAGTTGAAGCTCTGTGGAACTCTCTGCCTCCACTAGTATCTACATGATGCATGTGCCAATGGCTTGCAAATACTTGACAAGCTCACTTCATCGAATGCCACCTTAGACTAATAAAAACTCTCCTCCTAAAACATCTACATAAATAATCTGGGTAGGTGGTCAGAGGGGAAAAAAAAATATATCCTATGTTCCAAACTGTGTAAGGGGTAGTCCTCGGTTTATATCTGTTCATTTAGTAACTTAGAGAGTAAAAATCTTTTTGAATTTTTTCAAATAAAGCAAGTGAGTTAGTCTCGATTTTTAAAAAGAACGTATCACCATGTTTTAAAATTCAAATCTACAATGGCACTGAAAATGGCGTTTTTCACACTTATGACCATTGCAGCATCACCGTGGTCACACATGATCAAAATTCAGGTGCTTGGCTCACATTTATGACGGTCGCCATGTCCTGGAGTCACGTGATCCCCTTCTGACAAACAAAGACAATGAGGGAAGCCAGATTCACTTAACAAACATATTACTAGCTTAATAGATGCAGTGATTCACTTAGCAACGGGGGCAAGAAAAATCGTGAAATGGGTCAAAATTCACTTAACAACGGTCTTGCTTAGCAACGGGCATTTTGGGCTCAATTGTGGCCATCAGTTCAGGGTTACCTGTATTGTGATAAAGCTGTTGTACTGCACGGCTGATAAGTTATATGTGTTGCTTGTAATTATTAAAAAAAGTGCCTAGCTAGTATCTTGTAGCACAAAACCATTTATCACAGGAGCAATTTAAATCTAATCAATCAGGCAAAAGAGGGTTGCTTTAATATTCCGCTATTAATGAGCAAATGCAAAACGCACTTAATTACAAAAAAAAAAAGTTCTGGAGGGTTCATCCATTCGTTACTGAAATTCCTGAGGCCGTGCAGTCATTCTTCATTTGGAGGTGGCCCTGACAATTACAGATGGAGCTTTTGTTTCAAAATGGCAGCCAGCATTGTTGTTGAATTATCAGGATGAAAAGAGACAATGTGGAACTAAATGAGATAGGACCAGCGCGTCAGGTAGAAGATACCCAAGGCTCACGCTTGGAGAGGTCGCATTATCTGTCATCGTTTGTAACTCGTCTCTTTTGGGATGGAGATTGCTGGAAAGAGAACAAGATTGGGCAGCTGCTCATAATCTTTCAAAGGGCGTCCCCTCTGCTGTCACCGGGTAGCAGCCGAAATGCCGGGTGACAAGGGAGAACGTTAGCTTGGGGGGAATGGCTTATTCAGGCATTCCTGTTGAAAGAGCCAACCCTATCAGTTGCTTTTCCCAACTCTTTCCTGCTGGCCGTCGTAAATGAAAATTCTGCTACAGTATAATGGGTATCTTTTTGAGTTCAATGGCAGGAGGTACCATGCGACTTTGAGGGAGCTATAAAATGCAGAATAATGAGGTAAAGTAGGTAGAATTGGGGTACATCTATGGGCAAGACCAGGCTTCCATAGGATTGTTCTTTTTCTTTCTTTCTTTCTTTCTTTCTTTCTTTCTTTCTTTCTTTCTTTCTTTCTTTCTTTCTTTCTTTCTTTCTTTCCTTCCTTCCTTCCTTCCTTCCTTCCTTCCTTCCTTCCTTCCTTCCCTCCCTCCCTCCCTCCCTCCCTCCCTCCCTTATCATCATCATCTTCTTCTTCTTCTTCTTCTTCTTCTTCTTCTTCTCCTCCTTCTCCTTCTTCTCCTCCTTCTCCTTCTCCTTCTCCTTCTCCTTCTCCTTCTCCTTCTCCTTCTCCTCATCCTCTTCCTCCTCCCCCTCCTCCTCCTCCTCCTCCTCCTCCTCTTCTTCTTCTTCTTCTTCTTCTTCTTCTTCTCCTTCTCCTTCTCCTTCTCCTTCTCCTTCTCCCCCTCCTCCTCCTCTTCCTCCTCCTCCCCCCTCCTCCTCCTCCTCCTCTTCTTCTTCTTCTTCTCCTTCTCCTTCTCCTTCTCCTTCTCCTTCTCCTTCTCCTTCTCCTTCTCCTCCTCCCTCTTCTTCTTCCACTTCCCCTCCTCCTCCTCCTCCTCCCCCTCCCTCTCCTCCTCCCAGTATTTTGGTACTCTCTTGAATTATTATAATCTCTACCCAGAGAAGAGTCTTAGTTCCCTTGCGGTTTGGACCAAGGTTATAATTAGCACCTTTTGAGCTCTTATTATGATCATTAATTGCAGGGCATAGCAGAATACAACTTCCAGCCCTGAACAGCCGAACAAGGATAGTCTCCTAGAATTGTAGCACTCAAGGGTAAAATGTTAGCAAGTTTATCCAACCTGGCAGATATCTGCACTGTGACGACATTGCTGTCAAAAATATTGTTCTTTTGCTTTAATCTAAAGTTAAGCCACATTCTCTCCTTGCTTAGAAAAAAAACAATAAAAAACTTTTAGAATGTTCCAGAAGCACTAGAAATTTCTAAGCAAGGCCATCCTTGATAGAGTCACATAGACAAAGGTCATTTTTTTCGTATCTTATCTTCGGGTAATTTGAGAATTCCCTTAAAATTGCTTTGGCTGATATTGTTTTGAGGTTTTTTTTAAAAAAATCTCCGATGATGTTGGAGGAGAACTTCTTCTGGCAACATTTTCTGTTACAGAGCAATTGTTTCAGTTAAGCAGTTCCTCCAAGGGAAAGTTCACCAATGGATGGGAAGCATGGAAAGGAGAACTAAAGAAAGCTATATTTGTTGTGGCCCTCCAGCAGCCAGCAGAGCTGGCAGCCGATTCGGACAGTGAGGAGGTTGGGGAGGAACGTGGGCCAGTCCTGGAGTCTGGGGAAGGCTCGGATGAGGGCTCTGAATCAGAGGCAGAGAGGTGGCCAAGGCCATCTGGTAGTTCTTTGCTGCCTCTGGACAGCAAGGGAGAAGAACAGTGTCAGCCTGTTCCCACTGTGCGCATATGCAGAGCTTCCAGAAAACAGAAACAATTAAGAAAACAGGGTCGACTTGGGAGTAAGGCTTGGAGATGATTGGCCCTCCCATAAGACATAAAAGAGGAGCGAACGGGACGTGAGCTTTTGTAGGAATCAATTAGTTCATCTGGTCGGTTCAAGCTTTGGAAAGTTCTGTTTGACTCTGTGCTAAGTTTGGCCTTGCCCTGCATCTGGCAATTAGTTCTCTGGCAGCATTCCAAGGGAGATAAGATGGGTGTTTATACACATTCCCCTGAAAGACTGTTTGAGAAGCCTTTCGGACTGGGAATGACAATAATTCACAGCTGTATGAATTAAAGAGGTTTGCCGGGACTAAGATTGTGCGGTATACTTTCTAAGGAAGCCTAGGTCAGAACAGATGGAAAGGATGGAAAGGAGAACTAAAGAAAGCTATATTTCCCTTTAGTTTCACTAGACTAAATGACATTGCAGTTGAAATCTTGCACCTGGTAGCACATAACTTTTGGATGCAAAACTTATTGCAAGTACAACCTGTGTTATCTTCTTGTTCAAAATATGGACATCTGTGCGACCATGGATGCTACACTAAGAGAAAGGGGGGTGGGGGCATTGAAAACAAACTAGAGCAGAAGTAGAAGAGAATATTGGTAACTCCATGAGTGGGATTTGGGGGTTCTCCGAACTGCACAGAATCTTAGCTAGAGGGTTCTCCCTAACCCCTGCGAACCCCCAGCAGTGTGGGCTGATGGGGGTTCACACCCCTGCATGCAGCGCTTGAAGGATAAGTTTCTGCGGCGTCCCTTTATGGATGGCCTTGTTGAGTAAAACGCTGTGCCTGAACCTGTACAGCTCACGACAGCAAAATTTAAAACTTTTTCCAAGTCAGGAGATTCAGGATGACGTGAGCAGGCTTCGCTTGTTAGTATTTCACAGTCAAAAAACGGCTGTAGGTGTGAGAAATCACAGCACGAGACCTCTATTTCTCTGTCGGGCTCCAGCAATAACGTTGTACTCCTTCTTAAGCAAGTACATTTGAAGGGAGGCAGGGGGGAACTATAAAATTATACCATCTTAGCCTGGGAAACGGATATTTGGGTAATAAAGCTCCATCTCCTGCTCGGAGTTCAATCATCAGATGCAGAGAATGGCTAGTCGGAGATAAGCGATGCAAACTGGCGCGGACCAACAAAGTGAGCTGCAGATTGCAAAGTTTATGCCTTTTATTAAAATAGGCTAGTCGGAAAAAAAGCTGCTTTCAGGCTCATTTTTGCATATCCCCCCCCCCCCCCGCCCGAGCATCCTTTGAACCTCTTGGGAGTTTGTCTCTAGCTAATCTTTGATCACTTGATTGACTTTGCTGTTGCCTCCATGTCTTCTTCTTGACTTTGGAGATCTTAGCGAAAGAGAATCAAGGAGAAAGAGAACAACGGCTTCTTAGAATTTTTTTTAAAAAAAAAGAAATGGGAAGGTGTGAAAGGGGATGGGGTCTTTGCATACTTTATGAGAGCCTTCTATGCCTAAGGATGTAAAAAGAAAATCTACTACGGTTTTCCTTCCAAGCAAAGGAATGGGGTGGACTCTACTTACCTCCGCTACTGGTTCACAATGGGAGCGCACACACAGATCGTTCATAATGACATCCTGGCAGGGGGATGGAGCCTCCCACCACCGTTACTACCGGTTCGCAAGAATCAGAGTGAACTGGGAGCAACCCACCACTGGTATGCACATTAAGGATGTACAAGAAAATCTACTACGGCTTTCCTTCCAAACAAAGCGACACAATCTGTAAAAGTGGTTACAGCTCAGAGGTGTGTAGGATTCACAGAGTCTGTTTCCTTCTAAGTAAAAGCAATTAACCGGTCAGCTATGTGCAAAATTGTATGTTGAAGATAGTGAGGGGTCTTGAAGGCTAAATTTGGCAAAGAAATGGTGAAAGGACCGAGAGAGGTTTAGCCTAAGGGGGTGGGGGTGGGGGTGGGAGAAGGCTGACACTAGGCCTGAGAGGCATCTTCAGATACTTGAGAACAACAATCCTAGAGAGGAGAGGGTGTAGGTGGTGTTTTGTTTTCTTTTGCCATCCCTGAAAAGTACGGCAAGAACCAATGGGTGGAAGTTTCACAGGGGAAGATCCAAAGCAGGGGTGAAATCCAGCAGGTTCTGACAGGTTCTGGAGAACCAGTAGCGGAAAATTTGAGCAGTTCAGAGAACCGGCAAATATCACCTCTGGCTGTCCCCAGAGTGGGGTGGGAATGGAGATTTTGCAATATCCTTCCCCTGCCACGTCCACCAAGCCATGCCCACAGAACTGGTAGTAAAAAAAAAAAAAATGGATTTCACCACTGATGCTAAGTCAAAAGAAGGAAGTATTTCCCTGACTTGGGAGGTAGTAAGCAGTGAAGAATTCTGCATCCTGGAGTCATCCCTGGGGGACTTCTGACAGTTTTCCCAAAATGGACCAGACAGGAAACACACTATGAACTACTTCTACTTTATTGTAAGGCTGCATTAACAGACTCTTGCAGGTCTGAAAGTACAATTCTCCCGCTGTCTCCTTTTTAGCTTGATAACCTAAGACGAGTCTGCATTGCTGTCACAAATGCCAATACAATCCTAAATTGCATTAGCAGAGGGATAGAATCAAGATCACGTGAAGCATTAGTACCACTTTATGAAGCTTTAGTAAGACCACACTTAGGATACTGCATCGAGTTTTGGTTGTTAGATTATAAAAAAGATTTTGAGACTTTGGGAAGAGGGCAGAAAAGGGCAACAAAGATGATCAGGGGACTGGAGGCTAAAACATATTAAAAAAGGTTGCAGGAATTGGATATGTCTAGTGGCTCAGTGGCTAAGATGCTGAGCTTGTTGATCAGAAGATCGGCAGTTCAGCGGTTCGAATCCCTAGCGCCGGGTATCAAAGTGAGCTCCTGTTACTTCTCCCAGCTTCTGCCAACCTAGCAGTTCGAAAGCACATAAAAAATGCAAGTAGAAAAATAGGGACCACCTTTGGTGGGAAGGGAACAGCGTTCCATGCACCTTTGACATTGAGTCATGCCGGCCACATGACCATGGAGATGTCTTCGGACAGCGCTGGCTCCTCAGCTTAGAAATGGAGATGAACACCGCCCCCTAGAGCTGGAAACAACTAGCACATATGTGTGTGGGAAACTTTATCTTTTTAGTCTAGTGTAAAGAAGGACCAGGGGTGACGCGATAGCAGTGTTCCAATATTTGAGGGGCTACCACAAACAAAGGGGGAAACTAACCAAGGAGAGAAGCAACCTAGAACTAAGGAGAAATTTCCTGACAGTGAGAACAATTAATCAGTGGAATGACTTGCCTCCAGAATTTGTGGGCACTCCATCACTGCAGGCTTTTAAGAAGAGATTGGACAACCATTTCTCTAGAATGGTATAGGGCCTCCTGCTTGAGCAGGGGGTTGGACTAGAAGACCTCCAAGGTCCCTTCCAATTCTATTATTCTGTTCTGTTCCTTCTTGTTTGCCTGTTTCCTCAGCAGCATCTTTTCCTCCTGTCTCCCAAGGCCATTCCCTCCTACCATTACAGGTTCAAACAAAGATTTGGAATGGTTTGAGAATTTCGGTTTTGGGCAGGGATGTGGACTAGAGCACAAGGAAAACGCCCTTTCCTTTTCCATTCTCACAGCACCACTAATGTTTTTAACCCGTCACGTGATCCTTGGTAACCCTGGTAATCCCTGACTCAAAACCATTCATTTAGTTTTCTTCGAAGTCACAACAGCACTGGAAAAAAAGTGACTTATGATTGTTTTTCATACTTACGGCCATTGTCGCATCCCCGTGGTCACGTGATCAAAATCCAACTGACTCATATTTATGACAGTTGTAGTGTCCTGGGCAGGGGTAATATTCACTTACCTTTGCTATTGGTTTGCAAATGTGAGCGCGAGCGAATGTGAGAGCCTTCCGTGCATGCGTCGGGACATCATGACGTCCGGGCGGGTGGGCGGAGCCTTCCGCTGCCACTGCTACCGGTTTGCCCGAACTGGATATAACCGGCTGAATTCCACCACTGGTCCTGGGGTCATGTGATCCCCTTTTGCCACCTTCTCACAAGTAAAGTCAATGTGTTGTGGCCTGTCAGTGGCCTGTGCAGATTGTAGTTGATTCCAACAACAAGGAGGCTGGTGTGTGCCAGCTTGTGCAGCTGGCACTCGAGTCAGACAGTGAGGAGGCTGGAGAAGATGTGGTGCCAGAGGCGGGGATTCAGCCAGGGCCTTCAGAACCTCCAGAACCTTCTTTAAATGAAGAGGATGAAGAGGAGGAGCCTCTTCTCAATGCACAGGTGCGCAGAGCTGCCAAAAGGCAGGAGTGGCTCCTCAGGAGGAGGTCTCCTCGAGACTAAGGCTTGGGGCTAATTGGCCACTCCCTTAGTCTATTTAAGGAGGAATGCCGATTGCAGCAAATTGTAGGGAACAACTTTAATTCACTTTCCTTTGCGTCTGGATTCTCTGGAAAATTGCTTCTGGGCTTTCTGCCGACTCTAGTAAGACTGTGATTACCTTATCTCAGAATTCTTGTAGGCTGTTAAGACAGCTTATTAACAGCCTTTGATTGATAAAGACTGAGTTATTTGAGTAAAATAAACTTTGTATAGAGTTTGTGTGTGCTGTGTTCTTTGGGGTCCGTAGCTGTGGCCAAACACAATGGGGAAGCCGGATGTAATTAACAACCGTGTTAGTAACTTAACAACTGTTGGCAAAGAAGGTTGTAAAATGGGACAAAACTCACTTAACAATTGTCTCATTTAGCAATGGAAATTTTGAGCTACATTGTGGTCATAAATCAAGGACTACCTGTCCAGGTTCAGAAATCACTTACGTTGTCCGTCCCGTTCCCCACCCCTGGTGACACTAAGGACATACAAATTTTTTAAGCGTGAAAATTCTGTAATGCGAGCTTTTCTTCACGGATTGATTTCAAAACGCTCGGTCTTCCTTCTTATCATATATAAATATTTCTTCTTTCCCCTCAGAAAGATGTCACTTTTAATCTCTCTCCCACCAGCCATTTCCGTCACACAACGTTTTATTTAAGTTTTTAAACAACCGCATAAAGTTATTTTCCAACTCAGACAATCTGTTCAACACAAATACATTCCTGTCGTTTCTCATCGCATCCCGGTTGGCGCAGTGGAATATTTACATTTCTAGCATCGCCGTTAAAACAAAACTCAGTACATTTTTTATTTTTAACCAGGGATGATAGATTTGATGTTCCCTCTATTTCAGACAATGTGGCCGTTTCATTATTTCACTCTACTCCTCTCCCTGGTTTCTCTTATTTCATTTCTGCAAATTGTTTCTGTGAAAGAGGCAATGCTGTACAGGGAATCTTCGATTTATGACCGTAATCGAGCCTGCAATTTCGGTCATAAATCGTGACAGTCATGAAGCAAATCATTGTGTGACTTGTTGTGCCCAATTTTACGACTTTCTTCTACAACTATGAAATAAACACGACAGTCATTAAGCGAACCTATTGTGGGAAGAAAGGTTGTAAAACGGGGCAAAACTCACTGAACAATTGTCTTGTCTTGCAATGAAAATTTTGGGCTTGATTGTGATTGTAAGTCGAGGACCACCTGCAGTTGGATGGCATGAAGATGATGAATTGTTCAAAAAAAGGTGAGAAATGTATGCATATTGTGATTGCAGGGATAGAGAGTTGTGGAAGTGTGGGGGGGATAATTCAGCAGGTTCTATCAGGTTCTGGAGAACTGGTAGCGGAAATTTTGAGTAGTTTGGAGAACCGGCAAATACCACCTCTGGCTGGCCCGAGAGTGAGGTGGGGATGGAGATTTCACAATATCCTTCCCCCAGGAGTGGGGAGAGAATGGGGATTTTGCAGCATCCTTCCCCTGGAGATGGGTGGGAATGGGGATTTTGCAGTATCCTTCACCGAGAATGTAGATTTTGCAGTATCCTTCTCCTGGAGTTGGGAGGGAATGGGGATTTTACAGTATCCTTCCCCAGGAGTGAGGAGAGAATGGAGATTTTGCAGTATCCTTCCCCTGCCACGCCCACCAAGCCACACCACGCCCACTAAGCCACACCCACAGAACTGGTAGTAAAAACACTTGAATTCCACCACTGTGGAGATGTACAATGATTTGTGCTAATTTAAACAGGATTTTAGCTATTTTCCTTTCCTTTCCTTTTTACCTTGTGCCTGTAATTATTATTATTATTTCTTTTTGGCTTACTACTTCTCTCTCCTTACCTGCCCTTTGCATATTATTTCTTATCCCCAAAGAGATTAACCTGACGAGTAACGGGTGTATTCTGTTTATAAGCTTAATTTCCCCTTTCTCCTTATTCGGCAAACTGAAATGTTGCAGTTATGTCTTTCTGTGCATCTGTTCATGCCATGCTAATTATTTCAGATTAGTTTTGATTAGTCAATGAGAGTGGAAAGCTTTTGTGTCACCATCTTGTTTCTCATTTCTTTTTTAATGCTTGGCATATCTGGAGAAGTCCAGGTTTTGTACTAGTAAGGATTTTGCTTAAGTAAGAATATTCTCTAAAGCACAAGGAAAAGGTTCTTTCCCTTCTCACAATACCACAAATATTTTTATTTATTTATTTATTATTTATTAGTTCGATTTATATGCCGCCCTTCTCCGGAGACTCAGGGCGGCTTACAATGCATTAAGCAATAGCCTTCATACTTTTGTATATACCTGCTTAGTAGGGCTTTTGCCTACCCCCCCAAGCGGTTTTCTTTTTTTAATACAAAGTCATCTTATTGCCCCCACAATCCGGGTCCTCATTTTACCTACCTCGAAAGGATGGAAGGCTGAGTCAACCTTGAGCCTGGTGAGATTTGAACTTGCAGTAATTGCAGGCAGCTGGCAACTAAGTGCTACTTTAACAGCACTTAGTCCACTCCGCCACCAGGTTTATTTTAACCTGTCTTCTGATCCTTAAGTGGTAGTATTGGTAGTTCTCAACTTACAGACATTCTGTCAGGGTTCCCACGGATGCCCTAATTAAATCATGAGCCTCGACAGTGGTGGGTTGCCCTAGTTCAGACCGATTCTATAGAACCGGTAATAAAACCGGTGAGAGGCTCCACCCATTGACTCTGCGCAGAAACAAGAAGTTTCTGCGCATGCACAGAATCAAGGGGCGCACACTCACTTCACCTGCATGCTCACTTCGCCCGGACGTGCGTGATCCCGTTGCGAACCGGTAGTAAAAGTAAGTAGAACCCACCCCTGAGCCTCGAGCCAAGCTTCAAAAGAAATCCGGTTATTTATTACGAGCTTCATGTCGGAACTTTCCAAGTGAAGCCAACTCTGACCCCATGTAATTTACGGCCCAGACTTGATTCTGTTTCCCCCCTCCCCCCCGAGTGTGTCACAGTGGTGGGTTGCTACTGGTTCTCCGAACTTGCCGCCATCGCTACCGGATCGGGTGATCTGGTCCGAACCGGGAGCATTTCACCCCTGCACTGAGTGCTTCTGTACCAGAGACAAATTCCTTGCTTGTTTAATTACAGTTGGCCAAATAAAGTATCCTATCCTATCCTACCCTACCCTACCCTACCCTACCCTACCCTACCCTACCCTACCCTACCCTACCCTACCCTACCCTACCCTACCCTACTCTATTCTATTCTATTCTATTCTATTCTATTCTATTCTATTCTATTCTATTCTATTCTATTCTATTCTATTCTATAGAGATTGTCTGAAATGTATAGAGTTTCCTGCTTGATCCCTTCCAACTCCTTTATTTGGTTACTCCGTTAACCTCCCCAAAGGGTTAAACATTTCAGTGTGGGCAGTTCTAATCCACGGCATGCATGCCATGGTGGCTGCCTCTCTTCCAGTAGCAAGGATTTCCATTTTCCATTTTCTTTGAAAGCTGTGGTTTTAAAAAATGGAACTTCCCAAGGAAATGTCACACCAGATACTTTCTGTGCATCTGCAATATAGGATGAAGCTGGGATGGAGTTTCAGCTGTCTGTTTTGCCTTCATTAATTCACCCGATTGACTTAACACTCCCACATATAAACGGATCAGGTGAAGTGTCGCAACTGATTGAGTTGAAATTCTCCCCGGTTGAGATTCAAAGTGATAGTTCTTCAGTTGCTTTGAGGACAAGTGCTAGCAACCTGGATGGGCTAATCTTAATGCCAGAAGGCAGTAAGAACTTTTTCCAGCGAAGGGGTATATTTAAACTTTTGTCACATTAAAAAGTGTTTGGCCCCTTCTTGTTAAAAAAAAAGTTAAGCCTTTCTCTATGTTTGAGGATCTGCGTGAAGAACAGAATGGATACGAATCCAGAAGCAGAAGAAAATTTTCCAATCTGGAGGTCACAGAGATTGCTGTGGAACATGGAAACTGGGCAATCATAGTAGGTTTGGCCCCTCTTCTGTGTTTCATATGCTGTAAGATTCAGATGTTTTACAAGGTTCAAGCTACTAAGAAACTGTAGAAGGACTGGGAGAATCTGGTTGTTGTTGTTGTTAGTTGCAAAATCCTGCCCTACCCATCGCGACCCCATGGAAAACGTTCCTCCAGGCCTTCCTGTCCTCTACCATCCTCTGGTAGAGGATCCTCATCCACTTAACCTCATGCCGACTGCTTCGGTGACTCCATCCAACCACCTCATTCTCTGTCGTCCCTTTCTTCTTTTCCCCTCAATCATTCCCAGCATTAGGTTCTTCTCCAGTGAGTCCTTCCTTCTCATTAGGTGGCCATTAGGTATTTGAGTTTCCTCTTCAGGATCTGGCCTTCTAAAGAGCAGTCAGGGTTGATCTCCTCTAGGACTGACCGGTTGGATCGCCTTGCAGTCCAAGGGACTCGCAGGAGCCTTCTCCATCACCATAGTTCAAAGGCCTCAATTCAAAGGCCTCAGAATCTGGGGGTGGTGGTGGTGGGTGGAGTTAAAAGAGGAATCAGCCTAGAATCTCTACATAGCCACAAGCTAAGTAATTCCAACCTCCCTTGAATTCTGTTGCCCCTTATCTAATTCCTAGTAGGTGCTAACCATTACTTGAGAAGATTCCTTGCGTACGTGTGAGTTGCAATACATTGGTAACTGGATCTTCACATGTGAATCCGGTCTTTTGAATCTGACAGAAATAATTCTGGCCTTGGGAAATAGGGATCATAACTGCAAAGACTAACTTTAGACTAATTTGGCATCAATATACATTATAGGTAGTCCTTGATTTACAATCATTTGTTTAGTGACCATTCGAACGTACAACAGCTCTTGGCCTTGGTAAAGATAATTTATCTACATTGGTGGAAAGGAACTAAGAGTCCAGATATTAAACAGTGGATTTAAGATATGTTTTCCTGACTGATTTTTAAAATCTCTTTACATTGTAAATTTAAGGTGATGGAGCCTTATGTTTCTATATAGTCCAGATTTAATGATGCATTTGACTAAGCTAGTGTTTCTCAATCTGGCAACTTTAAGATGGATGGACTTCAACTTCCAGAATTCCCCAGCCAGCTTAAAGTTGCCAAGGTTGAGCAATATTGGACTAAGCTATACGACTAAGCTAGTTCTGTGCTAATTTATATGGATATTATTTTCACTTGCAGTACTTTTCAAATCACTATTTTGTATTTTTTTTCCTCCTGATTGTGTTATCGCTCTTGTATTCCTTGTTTTGTTTCTTGTTATATTTCATCAATACGGTTTTTTTAAACCAAGTCCCACTGAAATTAATGAGGTTTAAATTAGTCATGATGACTAATTGTTTCATTGATTTCCGTGGCACTTCTTGTAAAGAGCTTTCCTTCAATGATCTCCCCCCCCCCCAAAAAAAAAGAAAGAGAGAGGGAAAACAATTTTGAAATGCACCATTTATCCTAAATATGCTTGCCATTTAACGTCAGCATTTCAAATGCAAGTAGTCCTTGAATTATTATCGCTACCGGGATCAGAATGTCTGTTGCCAAGCAGAGTGTTTGATAAGGGAATAACTCAATTTGATAATCTTTTTTTCAGCCATGGTTGTTAAATGAATCCAAGTTTCCCCCATTGACTTCGCTCATTGGAAGTCAGCTCATTGGGAAGATCTCAAATGGGGACCACATGACTCCTGGGATTCTGCAACCCTCATAAGTACATAAGGGTTGCCAAGTGTCCAGCTTTATCACATGTGTATGATCACATGATCCCGTGCACTGAAAGCTGTGGAGAAATTCCTCAAATGCCAAAGATTTGCAAAAATGATTTTTTTCCCATGGGCCGTTGATCCAGGATGCCTGAAGAGGTCTTCTCCTGAACCTTGGAATGCATTTCCCCCTTTTCTTTGTCCTTAGAAAATTAGGCAAGACCTCTCTATCTTTTTACTAGGTGTTTAAGCTATTATTGCTTTTACTAGTTTCAGTGTTTTATAAATCTGTTTGCATGTACGAGGATAATGGCCAAGAATTATTTTCTGTGTTGTGGCCCATCGGTGGCCAGCAGAGCTGGCAGAAGAGTCTGATGGTGAGGAGGTTGGGGAGGAACTTGGGCAGTCCTGGGGGATGGGGAAAGTTCAGACAAGGGCTCTGCATCGGAAAGGGGGCCAAGGGCATCTGATAGTTATGTGCAGCCTCCAGAGTCTGACAGCAGCGAGGCAGAAGAACAACGGGAGCCTGTTCCCAGTGTGTGCATGCACAGAGCTGCTAGGCGACAAGAACAATTAAGAAAACAGGGTCAACTTGGGAGTAAGGCTTGGAGATGATTGGCCCCTCCCATAAGATACAAAAGAAGAGCGAACGGGACGTGAATTTATGCAGGAAGCAATTAGTTCATCTGGCCGATTCAAGATTTGAAAATTCTGTTTGTGACTCTGTGCCAAGTTTGGCCTTGCCCTGCATCTGGAAATTAGCTCTCTGGCAGCGTTCCATGTGAGATAGGTGGCTGTTGATAACCTTCCTCTGAAAGACTGTTTATCAAGCCTTGCAGACTGTAAATGAAAGAAGTTTTGTGGGACTAAGACTTTGCTTTATATTTTCTAAGGAAGCCTGGGTCAAAACATGACTTTGGAAACTAGGATCCGAAATAATGCTATAAATTGTAGTTATGCAGCTGTCAGGCTTCAAGAACCAAGCATGACACATGGAATTACTTAAGAGTAGTATTCTTTGTTGTCCTTCACTGTAGACAGAATCCTGCCAGACGAAAGCAACTATTGACATACTCTGGGAATAGCTAGGGAGGAATCATTTGAATTCTCATGCTGCCGACTGAATTTTCCAAGCTCAGTTGCCTCTTCCTCCTATGGAAAGCAGACCCCCTTCCTCCTGGAAATCCAGACTACATTCCGCTTCACCAGGTTTTTATTAAATATAAGGAAAAAAAATCCTGATTGTAAGATCTACACCAGTGGTGGGTTCCTCCTGGTTCGGCCCGGTTCAGCTGAGCCGTTAGCGGTGATGATACGACGTCACCGAACCGGTTCTCTTTGTTCGGGAGCTGGGCCCTCCCACCCTCCCCCCACTTTATTCTTACCTTTATTTGGCCCCACCCCCAATTTTTCGCTGCCTCCCGAGTCCCAGCTGATTGGCTGGAAGGAAAAAAACCTGTTTAAACTCTTGCTGTGGGGCTTCAAAGGGCCGCCCTACAGCTGATCAGTGTTAAAAGGCAGTGTGGTGGTACACCAGTGTGCTCGAAAAACAAATGGGTAGATCGGGACGCTCAAAATACAAATGGGTAGACCAGGATGCTCCAATAACAAATGGGTAGATCAGTACAGCTCTACAAGCAGTTAAAAGCCTGGTAGACCAGTACCTCTGCTAAATCCTAAAGAATTGTCACATGGCCATCAAACCACACCCACAAAATAAGCCACGCCCACAGAACCGGTAGTAAAAAATTTTTAGAACCCACCCCTGATCTACATGATAGTGGAACAATCTAGCTATGAAATCTGTAGTTCTCCTTCTCTGGAGTTTCTTAAGAAGGAGCCGAATAGACCCCCTCTTGAGGATGGATGATTTGATTTCCCTGCGTATTGCAGAGAATTGGAAGAGTACCTGTATGAGTACTTCCAAGTCTCCAATTCATTTACTGTAGTGTTTTAATTACTACTTACTCCTATTTATTCTCAGCTTCATTTAAGCACCATCTTTCTACCCCTGTTCATCAAATAAAAGAAATGAACAAACATTTGTTGGGACCAAAAGCTTTGAAATTAGGTGTGGGGGGGAGGAACTTGGCATGCCAAAGATTGGGGAGGAAATGAAATGCCCCTGGCTATGTAAACCTGGCCCATTTCTTACACGATTATTCCAATTCTGTTGCTTTTGGAGGCCTTCCCAAAATCAGTAAGACATTAGGGAACAATGGAGGATTTTGACAGTAGATCAGCAGAAAGGAAAAGTTGAGTCAATGGATGTGTCAGCAGGTCCAATTGGTTGGTGGCTTCGTCTAATTGTTCTTGAAGTTTGCTGTCATTTGTACCAGCTCTTAAAGTAGGGGTGTCCAACCCTGGCAACTTAAGACTTGTGGACTTCAACTCCCAGAATTCCCCAACCAGCACTAAGGTTGTACTAGAAGACCTCCAAGGACCCCTCCAACTATGTTATTCTATTGTGGTAAAGTAGATGTCCCACTATTAATTCTACTGATAAAGAACTTCTTCTTCTTCTTCTTCTTCTTCTTCTTCTTCTTCTTCTTCTTCTTCTTCTTCTTCTTCTTCTTCTTCTTCTTCTGCTTCTGCTTCTGCTTCTGCTTCTGCTTCTGCTTCTGCTTCTGCTTCTGCTTCTGCTTCTGCTTCCGCTTCTCCTCCTCCTCCTCCTCCTCCTCTCTCCTCTTCCTCCTTGTCTCTGTCCTTCTCTTTCTTGTCTCTCTCCTCCTCCTCCTCCTCCTCTTCTTCTCCTTCCTCTTCCTCTTCCTCCTCTCTCTTCCTCCTCCTCCTTGTCTCTCTCGTCTTCTTTCTTGTCTCTCTCCTCCACCACCACCTCTTCCTCCTCCTCCTCCTCCTCCCCTTCTTCTTCTTCTTCTCCTTCTCCTTCTCCTTCTTCTCCTTCCTCTTCCTCCTCTCTCCTCCTCTTCCTTCTTGTCTCTCTCCTCCTCCTCCTTGTCTCTCTCGTCTTCTTTCTTGTCTCTCTCCTCCACCACCACCTCCTCCTCCTCCTCCTCCTCCTCCCCTTCTTCTTCTTCTTCTTCTCCTTCTCCTTCTCCTTCTCCTTCTCCTTCTCCTTCTCCTTCTCCTTCTTCTCCTTCCTCTTCCTCCTCTCTCCTCCTCTTCCTTCTTGTCTCTCTCCTCCTCTTTCTTGTCTCTCTCCTCTTCCTCCCCCTTGCTTCCTCCTCCTCCTCCTCCTCCTCCTCCTCCTCCTCCTCCTCCTCCTCCTCCTCCTCCTCCTCCTCCTCCTCCTCCTTGTCTCCTCCTCCTCCTCCTCCAGCCTAGAGCTCTTCCCATTGTGACTGCAAGCAAAATGAGCCGAAGGATTTTTCTGCAGTATTTCTGTCACCATCAGTGAAAGAAACTGCAGTGTCTGGGTTGAAAAATGAAATGTTGGTGTGCCCAAAAGTGAGACAAAATTGCTTGGGATAAAATTCCTGACAAATAGTCATTGCAAGAAGAAACCTACAGTTCTTTTTATGCCGTGGATGGGCCCCTTTGCTGTGGTTCCTTTTGCATTTCAGAGAACAGATCCCCACCCCCACGCCACCCCATCCCCCAAGTTACGCTGGTCAGTTTTTATTCCTTCCAACCAATAAAGCTGCAACAGATGAGGCTGTCTAGGAAATCAGATTTTTCTTTCTTTCTTTCTGGTCTATCGCTGCAAGATCATTTGAATCTTGACTGGCTCAGCTCTCAGAAAACCAACCTTTTCAATTTCGTTTTTCATTTTGGAGGGCTATAAGACGGAGTCCCTTTTTCACGCTATTAAATTCTCTCCCCCATGTCAAAATTAGCCCTAATAAAAAAGCAAACCGACCAAGCTTGTTACTGGACTTCAGCGACAAAATTCCAAGCAGTGGGAGGTGGCAAATAAATTCCCATGAGCAAAACTTGGTTAACAAGCCATAGTTTTGTCTTCAGATAGCACACAAGAGTCAAATAAACCTCATGATAGTGCAGTATAGTGGCCGGATGCTGGTTTAGCAATGACGTGAGCCAGATTCCTGCATTCAGGAAAAATAATAAAGAGCACGCCAGTGATGGGTTTCAAATTTTTTTACTACCGGTTCTGTGGGCGTGGTATGGCTTGGTGGGCGTGGCTTGGTAGGCGTGGCAGGGGAAGGATACTGTAAAATCTCCATTCTCACCCCACTCCAGGGGAAGGTTACTGCAATATCCCCATTTCCTCCCGATCAGCTGGGACTCGGGAGGCAGATGGGGAGGGGCCAGTCTATACCTATCACTGGTCTACACCTTGAATTTTGCATTCACTTTGGACTCCTAGGATGACAAGAGAGGCACGGAAAGAATAATCCTCGGGGCTCTCTGAGTTTGCTTGTTTTCTTTCATTACCAGTATGAGCATAGGTAACATCATCAGTATGAGCACCGATAATGTTACCTAACGGGGTAATGAAACATCTGCAAGAAAACAAGCAAGCTCAGAGAGCCCTGAGGATCTCAAAGCCATCCTCCTCCTCTTCTCTACGAAACCCCTCCTTTCTAGCCCCGATGCTGTTACCTAGTTTGGATCAACTCACAAAGCATCCCTGGCCTGCTCTCGAGTTGCTATCGAAACAGCAAGGCAGCCAAAGACAGATGTACATTCCAGACTTATCTCTCTCAAGGCTGTCTCGCAGGGTTACCCATAGTGGCCGGAGGGGAGTGATCTCTACAACCCGTGAAATTGCTCCGTTGGCAAATGTGATTGATGACACACCCTGGGAGGGGGGGGGAGGGGGAAAACTGGGTCATGACTGGGGCATAAATTACATGGGGTCAGAGTTGGCTTCACTTGGGAATATGCCGACATGAAACTCCTAATTCTGACAGTTTGGGTAATGAAACATCTACAAGAAAATAAGCAAGCTCAGAGAGCAGCAAGGACCCTTCATTTCAATCTGAGCTACGAACATTCTCCTCTATTGGATAGAATAACCTATGAGGAATAATTGGAGGCATGGTGTAGGAGATATGAGATTGGGTCAAACACATCATCAGTTTGGAGTCGCTATGCCTCATAAGAGGCCTAAGTCTAGCCTTTCCTTGAGGTCTGTTGACTCTTATCTGGCACCATTTCACCTTGACTGTTAGTAGATCAGATTCTGGTGCATAAAACATAAAGGTTATCCTTGCACCTATGTGCTAGTCATTCCCGACTCTAGAGGGCGGTGCTTATCTCCGTTTCAAAGCCGAAGAGCCAGCACTGTCCGAAGACATCTCCGTGGTCATGTGACGGGCATGACTCAATGCCAAAGGTGCACAAAACGCTGTGACCTTCCCACCAAAGGTGGTCCCTATTTTTCTACTTGCATTTTTTATCTACTTTCAAACTGCTAGGTTGGCAGAAGCTGGGACAAGTAATGGGAGCTCATCCCGTTCCACGGCACTAGGGATTCAAACCGCTGAACTGCCAAGCTTTTGATCGACAAGCTCAGTGTCTTAGCCACTGAGCCACCACATCCCTTGTGTATAAGTGGCATGAAATATACTCGTAGCACTTTTGAACTCTATCCTAACTCAAACTTTTGAGCTCCATCTGGGCTCCTGATTTCTTGCTCCTGACACATGAGTTATGAGTAGGCTGGACTAGGGGGAGAAAAAATATCCATAGGAAGACATGATGCAGTAGCTGTCTTCAAGTCTCTGAAAGGTTATCATTTAGAAGACAAGCCAGAATGGCTTGGAATTGTTCCAGAAGGCTGGACCAAAAACGATCGGTTAGGTTGGTTGGGTGGCAGGAAAGTACATTTCTGATGCCAAGAGCTGATCAACACTGAAAAATGTTGCCTGGCTGGCATGGCTCTCCATCACTGGTGGTGTTTAAGAGAAGCTAAAAGACTATCAGTGGGACCACCAACTGCTCTGAGATAGAGGAGATCAAATTAAATCCGGGGTCTCCAAACTTGGCAACTTTAAGACTTGTGGAGTTCAACTCCCAGAATTCCCCAGCTAGCATTCTGGGAGTTGGAAGTCCACAAGTCTTAAAGTTGCCAAGTTTGAAGTGAATTAGATAGCCTTCAAGATCTTCCCAAACCCTTCCATTTGATCTAAATCAAGGTTTGAGAAAATGCCCCCAAACCCCCCATGAAATCACAACAACTCAGTGGATGCCTAGAAAACCAATAGCTGGATTTCAGCAGCCACTAATTTTATTATCCCGTTCTACTGATCTGTTTTCTTTCCTTTCCTCCCCTACCCCCGCCCCACACACTTCTCAAATTAGACTCCCAAAGTTAGACAGGATCAAAGACTGCTTTAATCACACCTTTGTTTCTGGCATTTGACTAATAATCATGACAAAGAGGCAGAGATTCCTTTGAAGTTCTGCATTTCCTTTTCAATCCGGGGACGGCTGTACGGGGTTTTCAAACGATCAAATAATCCTGCCCTTTGGGTTGGGCTTCAGTTGTGAGCGGTATTGGTGGGCGAGCCTTGAAAAATCAAGTTTCCATCCTCCTTAGAGAAAATCTATTAGGGTTTTAGAAAAACACAAGCACTTCAAGAGCGTCTGTGTGACAGGAGACAATGGGTGGGGATTACGAAGTGGCAGCACAAAGAAGGAAAGCTGGAAGTTCATTAAAGGGTCTGAATGGTGGCGGTGTTGGATTTTAGATGCAGAGCTTAGCCGTGAGATTTGGGAAGTCATAGAATCTTAGGGGCGGGCTTCAAAAATTTTAGCAAGGGGTTCTCTGCCTGGTTGCTGGGTGGGCGTGGCCTAGTCGGCCTCCTGCACCACAGTGGAGCAGGGCGTGTTTTTGCTCTCCCCAGGTTCTTGAGGCTTTTCTCGAGCCTCTGGGAGGGTGAAAATGGCCTCCCCAGGCTCCGGAGGTCAGAAACGGGCCTGTACCCTATCTTCCTGAACTTCCAGTAGGCCCGTTTTTTGCCCTCCCCGAGCCTCCACATGTATCCTGCACTTACCTGCAACCAAAAAGAGCCGTGTGGGGACTCCTGAGTGGGGTGGGGTGGAAGGGGTAGGGCCAGCCAGGAGTGGGATTTGGAGGTTCTCCAAACTGCACAGTGTCAGCACTCCAAGCCGCATTCACTCTAGTGCTGACATAAGAAGGAGAAGAAGGGCATCTGGAAAGAGACGTTTTGACTTTTCACCTACTTATTTTCCCTGGAGATAATATCCCCTAGGAGATGGGATGACAGGGGGGAAATTCCTTTGAGCTGGAGCAGTAGATTAGGGAAAGAGTGATTTGGAAGATGGCCAATGAGACTAGAGGAGTGGAGACAGGAAGGGAGGGGTTGGTGCTGGGAAGTCAGTTTTGGCTACGTGGAGTCAGAAGACGGAATGCCATACTCAATAAATGAAAGATTTTCATCAAAGATTCTGTTTGAAATGCAATTTATTTGAGATGACCCCGAAACCTGACACACAGAATCTTAGTTAGAAGTTCTCCCGAACCCCTGCAACCCCCAGCAGCCCACCCCTGGTTGGAAGGTACCTTGGAGGTCTTCTAGTCCAACCCCTGCCCAAGACAGGAGACCTTAAACCATTCCAGACAAATGGCTATTCAATCTCTTCTTAAAAATCTCCAATGATGGAGCACCCTCAACTTCTGAAGGCACTGATTCATTGTTCTCCCTGTCAGGAAATTTCTCCTTAGTTCTAGGTTGCTTCTCTCCTTGATTAGTTTCCATCCGTTGCTTCTTCTCTTGCCTTTTAGGAATAGCTTGTCTCCCCCCACCCCCCTCCTTGGTCTTCTTGGTTCCTTGGAGGACCTCTTGATCTTCCCCAAAGTGTTGCAAGTCCACAGTCTGTCCGTTTTTTTGTTGTAACCAGACGTTGCAATTTGTATATGGAAGGGAAGGAAAGCCTATTCAGGTGGAAAGAGCCAATTTAACTTCCTTGTTCAGATATATTATATGGCAGGTCGGGTTTAACAGATTAACAGAGTTGAAAGGGACCTTGTAGGCCATCCAGTCCAACACCCCGTCCAAGCAGGAGACCCAATTGCCATTTCTGACAAATGGCAGTGCAATCTCTTCTTGAAAGCCTCCAGTGATGAAGCTCCCACAACTTCCAAAGGCAACTTCTGTTCCATCGGTTGATTGTTCTCACTGTCACTGGTTTTTGTTTTTGGGTTTTTTTTTACTGTTTTTGTTCCTAAAATAAAGGGGGAAATAACATCCTGTTCTGAGTTTTATCTTATTCTGAAGTGCATTAGCTCTCAACAGCGCAATGCTTAAGACCGGATGACAGGTAAGGGGAAAACTATGTCTAGCAGTTAAATTAGGATAATGTAATAAGGGAGGACAAAAGACATTACATTTGTTGTTTTTTTGTCAAGAGGCCAAAACCGAGTAAATACATCCGTCTCCTTTTCAGGACATTTAGCTGTTGAGCTGTCTGCTGGCTTAAAGCTTTTTTTTTTTTCCTGTGATAAAGTGGATTTAAGCTTTCCCATTGACTGTCAAAGATGGTCCTCGTTTCATTGAGATAAATGATGCAATATGCCTAATTACTCTTGCTGGATGGAACTATTCAAGATGCTGTAAGGCTTGGAAAAAGCACAAGGGAAAGAAGAAGAAGAAAAAAAAAAGAAAAAGAAGAAATGCCATTTTTCTCTCGAGAGCTCCTTGGTGCAAGACAGATGTGTCCTTTCAGCAGACTTGTTATTTTAAAATAGAGGGATAATTCAAATGTAATTGAATCATCCAGAGAATAAGAGAGAGGCAGTCCTATGGGTTGAAGGAAAGCCGTTCTAAGGGCAGAAGTCTCAAATGCAAGCAACTCGGGGATGAGATTCAGCCATCGTTGGGTTCACGCCAGGGTGAAATGCTACCGGTTTGGACCGGTTCAGCAGAACCGGTGGCAATGGTAGTGGATGGTTCGGAGAACCGGTAGCGATGGCAGCCCAAGGCTCCGCCCACCCGCCCGGTCATTGTTACTTAATTTAATTTATCAAATTTCTATGCCGCCCAACTCCCAAGGGTTTTAACCTGTTTTTTACTCTCTGCGCATGCGCAGAGGGTCACACACATGTGTAGCACATGCACTTCCGAACTGGTACAGAAGGTATGTAGATTTCATCCCCCACTTGTGCTGACTGTCAGAGTTTGTTGCCACAATCACATACATAAAGCACACACAGGTAACTGATTCAGCAGGATTCATTAACTTCTCTTTATATATAATATAACACATAAGTAAATATGCAATACCAATGACAGAGGAGAGAACAGTTTTCCGTTCCAGTTCAGAGAGCAGACTAGTTTCAGTTTCAGTTTCAGTTTCAGTTTCAGTTTCAGTTTCAGTTCATGCCGAGGCTCCAAACCTGTTTCAGTCACCAATCAGCTTCCATTGCCATGCCTATTCATTGGCTGACCTTGTTACTCCGCCTCTTTCAGTCTATGAACCAAATACACTGGCACTGGCACTGGCTTGTGGTGTTACAGGGTTAGCTGTATGGAGACTTTGTGGTGGAATGTAGAGTTCTTGAGAAGGAAGGCTTGACGTTCGTGAAACGGTTTGAATGGCTGCAGTATTGGGTTTTCGATGGAGAGCTTAGCTGTGAGATTCAGATTTAAGAAACCATAGAATCTTAAGGCTGAAAGGGACCTTGGAGGTCTTCTAGTCGAACCCCTGCTCAAGCGGGAGACTTTAGAGCGGGGGTCTTCAACCTTGGCAACTTTAAGCCTGGAGGACTTCAACTCTGCAAAGCTGGCTGTGGAATTCTGGGAGTTGAAGTCCGCCAGGCTTATAGTTGCCAAGGTTGGAGAGCCCTGTCCTACACCATTTCAGACAAATCTGTCTGTCCAATTTCTTCAGGAAGCAAAAAATCAGGGAAAAAATGTAAAAGAAATGTTTAAAAAATTGTAACAAGGAGGACTGACTAAACCTTGAACCATGGTTGATAACAACAACAACAACAACAACAACAACAACAATGTTCATTGACATTGCAATACCTGGTGATGCACGGATTGAAGATAAGCAGCAAGAAAAAATCACAAAGTACCAGGACTTGCAAATTGAAGTTGAGCTACTATGGAAAAAGAAATCATGTGTTGTTCCGATTGTAATTGGAGCCCTTGGAGCAATACCCAAAGGGCTACCCCGCTATTTAGAAATTCTAAATTTACCGGACTTGAACATTTTGACTCTACAAAAAACCACCTTACTCGGAACAGCTTACATCCTCCGACGATACCTTAACAGTTCCTAGGTCCTTGGTTAGGACTCGAGCTGCTGAGCTATTAACTAGCCTCAAAGACTGTGAATCTCACTACAGATTAAACAACAACAACAACAACAACAACAACAATAATAATAGGAATTATTTCTTATTTCTCTCTTTGGCAACAAAACCTCTCCCTGAAAATTACCCAGATTTTCTTCTCTGTTTTCTGTTCCCTTCAGTTTTTTTGTGGTTTTTTTTTTGAAAACCCCATATTGCTTTGCAAAGGAAGATATTTGCTGGTTGCAGACAGAGATTGATAAGTCTTTCAAAGTCACAA
Organism: Masticophis lateralis; assembly: GCA_030761175.1. Taxonomy (NCBI): domain Eukaryota; kingdom Metazoa; phylum Chordata; class Lepidosauria; order Squamata; family Colubridae; genus Masticophis; species Masticophis lateralis. The sequence continues at coordinate 8,952,652 of JAUDYJ010000013.1, forward strand.
CATATATTGGGAGGAAACTCCATCCATCAAACTTTGCTTCTCCAAGCCTCCAGTTGGCAAACTGAACATAGGAAACAAGGGTTTCTACATCCATTATGTGGTGGCATATTGTCAAATTCTGCAAAGGGCATCTGGAACTGCCTTGATACTAGATATCTTCCACTGCATTAAACTTCAGTTGGAGTGCTAGAGTACCGGCAGCTTGTGCGAATGCTCCTTATGTTTCTGTCGCCTGATCTTTGAAATTGCAAGGTGCCTTTTTCAAGACCTACAGGAGGTTTTCATTTCCCTCCCCTCCCCACCCCCAATTTTTTTTCTTCCAAAAAGATGCGGTGATTTATATTGACCATCTGTTCAAAGTCTTTGTCTGACAGATTCGCAGGAACTTGCAATATTGATGAGTCGTTTCTTTTCCCGAGACTCTATAGAGCTTTGAGGCTTCATCCCCATTCCACCCCGTCCCATCCCATTGGGTGGCAATGGCTAGAATAGAATAGAATAGAATAGAATAGAATAGAATAGAATAGAATAGAATAGAATAGAATAGAATAGAATAGAATAGAATAGAATATGGAATGGAATGGAATGGAATGGAATGGAATGGAATAGAATAGAATAGAATAGAATAGAATAGAATAGAATAGAATAGAATAGAATAGAAAATAGAATAGAATAGAATAGAATAGAATAGAATATGGAATGGAATGGAATGGAATGGAATGGAATGGAATGGAATAGAATAGAATAGAATAGAATAGAATAGAATAGAATAGAAGTGGAGTGGAGTGGAGTGGAGTGGAGTGGAGTGGAGTGGAGTGGAGTGGAGTGGAATGGAATGGAATAGAACAGGAGTGGAATGGAATAGAACAGGAGTGGAATGGAATTAGAATAGAATAGAATAGAATAGAATAGAATAGAATAGAATAGAATAGAATAGAATAGAATAGAATAGAATAGAATAGAATAGAATAGAATAGAATAGAATAGGGGTGGGGAGGGGAGGGGAGGGGAATGGAATGGAATGGAATAGAATAGAACAGGAGTGGAGTGGAGTGGAGTGGAATGGAATGGAATGGAATGGAATTAGAATAGAATAGAATAGAATAGAATAGAATAGAATAGAATAGAATAGAATAGAATAGAATAGAATAGAATAGAATATTGGAATGAAGAATGGAATGGGATGGGATGGGATGGGATGGGATGGGATGGGATGGGATGGGATGGGATAGGATAGGATAGGATAGGATAGGATAGGATAGGATAGGATAGGATAGGATAGGATAGGATAGGACAGGACAGGACAGGACAGGACAGGATTCTTTATTGGTCAAGTAAAAACACAAGAGGTAGGAAGAGATGGTGGGTGGGTGGAGACTAAATGAAACAAACTGTGGGTACTTGGATTCATGTCCTTCCTATGACAATCCTTCACTTGAAGGATCAATGGAAGAGAATACCGTGTTTCCCCGAAAATAAGACCCTGCCTTATATTTTTTTTGAACCCTGAAATAAGCGCTTGGCCTTATTTTCGGGGAGGCCTTATTATTTTGGGGCGCATGCAGCAAGAGAGGAATCCACTTGCTGTCTTACCTGATTTCCAGCTCTGTCTCCCTGACCCTATTCAGAGGAAATGGCGGGGACCAGCTGCGCATGTCGTTAAATATTTTCAGGGAGGGCTTATTTTTTGGGGGGTGGGGCTTATTTTCGTGCATGTGCTCAAAAGCCCAATTGGGCTTATTATCAGGGGATGACTTATTTTCAGGGAAACAGGGTATTTGTAGCTCAGGGTTGAGCTATGGGATTCTTGGTGGTCTCTGAGCTTAGTGGTTTTCTTGCAAAATAGAATTCATGACCCAACTAGGGAATGTCATCCATGCTAGAAGGTAGTGGGCTATGCAAAGAGGAGGAGGAGGAAGAGGAGAAGGACGTGGGTGCTGGGTGTTCTCTGATCTTGGTGGTTTTTTTGCAGAAGTTTCATAACCCAACTAGGTAACGTTATCAATTCTGGAAGGGAGTGGGGCTTGCTCTTAGGAGTTTGCTCCTAGTTAGATAATGAGACGTCTGCGAGAAAATCACCATTTTCATTTTATTTGATTTATATACCACCCTACTCCTGAAGGACTCAGGGCGGTGAACAGGCACAAGATAAAACACATAAAATACAAAAATTTAAGAGCAGAAATAAAATCGAATTTAAATCAATTTAGCCCGAGACGAATTTAAAACCCCAAAGTTAAGAACAAATTAAAATGTACTTTTTCAAAGGGAAAAAGGGAAAGGTTAGGCCAGACCGGCCTGATGGAATAAAAAGGTCTTGAGAGCGCAGCGGAAGGTGCGCAGATCCGGGATCCTTTGTATCTCTGGGGGGAGCTCATTCCAGATAGTAGATGCCCCCACAGAGAAGGCTCTCCCCCTGGGGGCCACCAGCTGACATTGTTTGGCCAACGGCACCCGGAGGAATCCCTCTCTGTGAGAGTGTACCGGCTGGTGAGAGGCCATTTGCGGCAGCAGGCGGTCCCGTAAATAACCAGGTCCTAAGCAATGGAGCGCTCTAAAGGTGGTGACCAAAACCTTGAAGCGCACCCGGAAGACCACCGGGAGCCAGTGCAGCTCACGCAGGAGGGGCTCAGGGGCACCAAGCTCAGAGACCACCAAGGACCAGGAGTGAAATGCTACTAGTTCGCCTGAACCGATAGTAAAAAAAATGCTTTAAAAAGTAAACAACAACAAAAAAAAGAACTTCAGACGATCACGTGGCACACCTATTGCCAATACTACCTATTGCCCAGACCTGTATTTTTCTGTAAAGTGTGATAGTTGGTTTTTGAGCTGTCTGTGACTGTGAGGTTCCTGCTTGTTGAAGGGGCTGTTCTGTGTGAAGTCCAGCTGCTTTTGCATTGCGTGTCAGTCAGTTGTGTAGCTTTTGTGTTATTTTTGTGTGAAGTGTGATAGTTGGTATCAGGTTCCAGGCTAATAAGAAAGGATGACACAAACAAACTAGGTTTGATGTTGCTTTTCCTTTTTATTACTGGCACTCACTGACATCTAGTCTCCCGGTTTAGCCGATCGGTCTGGTGACATCATCGGTATGCGGCTGCCTCTCGGCTGTGCAGCGGCTGCGCCACTGCCTACAAAGTGTCAGGTTGGAAGGGGGTGGGTCTGCAGCTTCTCCAGACAATCGAGCGCGTTGCGCGGGACTCTGGCCAAGGGGGTGGTCATCTCCCCACTGAATGGCAGCCCCGGGCCAGGCAGCACGCTGGGGCTGGCAGGTGGTTTTCCCAGTCACATGACCATCAAGCCATGGCCACCCTATCACATGACCACCAAGACACATCCACCCAGTCACATGACCACCAAGCAACATCCACCCAGTCACATGACCACGAAACCATGTCCACCAAGCCACACCCACAAAACCGGTAGGGAAATTTTTTTTAATTTCACCACTGCCAAGGACCCCACATTTTAAGGATCTTCTGCCATTTCTCTGGTGAGGACCAGTGGATGTTTCCCCATGGGATGTATTGCTATCCTACTTGGCCAAGTCAGTGTCCTGTCCATGGATGGGCAAATGACAGAGTACCTACTGAGAAGTTGTAATTAAGGACACCCAACATCCTTTCAGAGGAGAGCAAATAGTGAGGATAACCAAATGGTGTTCCCAGATCAAAAAGCAGTAGAAATCTAGAATATTTCTTATAAATCTGGAAGGTCATAATGTGACCATGTGACCAGGAGAAGTGCAACCATCGTAACTTCAAGATGGGTCACAACAGAGCCCTGGGGACAACTGTTGTTGTTAGGTTTCGAATACTTGTTAAGCAACTAGTTGTAAGTGGAGGATTATCTGTATCTCTTGGCCACATAAGTAAGTGTCTGCTATAATATTACTGAATGCAAATACAAGGAGACTTTTATCACTGCTTTTTGTCCAAAACCACCGAAAACTCAGCCCAAATTCAGCCCACAATAGAGATTAGCTTTCCCAATAGAACGTCCTGATTCCCAAAGAAACAGTAATGCTAAGGAACCTAGCTTTGTAGCCTTGCAATTGTGCGCTATTCTCTTTCTTGCTGGGTCACACAGTGTCAGCTGCCACCTTATGCTTGCTGTACTTCTGTTATGCTGTGACACAGTGTCATGAACCGTGGGGGGGAGGAATGCTTGGGAAATCGAAAGTAAGTGCTATACCTCCTCAAGACGCTGCCTCAAGGTCACCCAGCTGGAAGAAGGATGGAGCTGCATACAGTGGTGGGATTCAAATAATTTTAACAACCGGTTCTCTGCCCTAATGACTGGCTGGGTGGGTGTGACAGGCAGCACTCGACCTCCTGCACCCCCGTGGGAGCAAAAACGGGCTGCGGGACACACGCACACACACGTGTGTCCCATTTGGGGCCTTGATCTCTAATAAAACTACAAATGGAGCCAAGGATCGTTTTCTATTTTAGAGGTTCAAGTTATCGGCAGTCCGACACGCAGTAGCAACCTTATTCTTGGGGTTATCAGTTTGAGCCCCCCACAACCTCTAGGTATTCCCCATACAACTCTCCCCCTTCCTCTCTTCTTCGGCTGAAGGTGTTTGTCCATCGGAGAAAGCGCAATCTTTCAGGAGTGTTTGTCACAGCAATGTCAACTTCCTTGCTAGTTCCAATGTCTATATGAGAGCAAAGTTGGTTGCCAAAAGCAAAGTCAATTAAGCAGGCTGGAGTTCAGAAAAACCACATTTCGGTAATACAAAACCAACGAAGTCAAAGATCCAGGTCAGCCCCCTTATCCACAGCCAAGGAAGCAAAAACGCTGAGATGATGGTGAAGCAAAATAACATTGTTCTAAGCATTTTTTTGTAACCCAAAGGACAAGGCTGCAGTCAGTAATGGACACTGAGAGCCTTCAGAAATTCTCCTCCAACTGATGGCCAGACAAATTGGCTGGATAATTTCTCTAAATTTATATTGGGGGAGTTTCTCCAACTATTTCTCAAGGGCACCATTTCACTTAGCAGCAGCTGGAACACCACTGTGGAAAGGGAAGGGAAGGGAAGGGAAAGAAAGAGAAGGAAAGGAAAGGAAAGGAAAGGAAAGGAAAGGAAAGGAAAGGAAAGGAAAGGGGCAAGGAAAGGAAAGGAAAGAAAAGGGAAAGAAAGGAAAGGAATGGAAAGGAAAGGGAAGGAAAGGAAAGGAGGAAAGGAAAGGAAAGGAAAGGAAAGGAAAGGAAAGGAAAGGAAAGGAAAGGAAAGGAAAGGAAAGGAAAGAAGGAAAGGGGCAAGGGAAGGAAGGGAAGAAAAGGGAAAGAAAGGAAAGGAAGGGAAGGGAAGGAAAGGGAAAGAAAGGAAAGGAATGGAAAGGAAAGGGAAGGGAAGGAAAGGAAAGAGGAAAGGAAGGGAAGGGAAGGAAAGGGGCAATGAAAGGAAAGGAAAGGAAAGGAAAGGGGAAGGAAATAGACAGGGAAGAAAGTAAGGAAGGAAGTTGGGTGACTTAGGACCAGTGCCTCTCTCTCAAACCCTGAGAAGGCATCTGGGACTGGTCAAATAAGCCTTCTGCAAATTCAATGCACTCTGGAGGTGTCGGGATGACAATTTCCAGCATTCTGTTGGCTGTGTGAATTGGGAATGGTAGGATGTGCAGTTCCAAAGTAACTTGGAGGGATCTCAGGTTGGGACAATGTCCAAGCTGTGAAGCTGAATCTTTGAAACAAGACTTCTGTCTGTGGTTGCTTATCCAAGTAACAATCTCATTAGAAACACTACATTAATCTTGAGAAGAGCCTCATATTTATTTAGAACATCTTTAACGATTTGCTTGCCTCTTTACATTTTTTTCCCTCCCTCTCCCTCCAAGCATACAGTATATAATTGCATCCGTCCTTTTAATCCTGTTTGCAGCATTCATCGCTGAATATTTCCTGAATTAAATGGCGGGGAAACGAATAGGACCACTTAGGGTCTGTCTGATGAGGAAAATCTTTATCCTCTGAGTAGCACCTGACAGAGAAATTTGTAGTCCAGGGAGGTGAGTGCAAAAGAAAGAATGACTTCCTTTTCCTTCTTCGATTCTTGGTTCTGGGGCTCCAATTCTTCTTAATTTGGTTTAATTAAGAAAGCATCACAGAAGCATGGAGTTATCTTAAGGTTCCTTTACATAATAAGCAAATGTCTCTTGGATCAGAATCTATAGGAAAAGAGCAAACAGAATGGAGGGGGTGGTGTTAAGCAAGTCATCAGCCTAGCATCATTACATTGCTGCAAATGTCTTATCTAACTCCAAGCAAATGCTAACTTTTTGCTGAGAAAATTCCTGTGCAGAAGGCAGTTAAAGCAATAAATCAGTTTAACTGGATCTGGTCTTTTGTGCCCGACACAATTAGCAAATGCGGTTTGTAGTTTATTGTGCTAAGTATAAATGCAACTGTGATGGTTTGTTCAGCAAACTCAGTCTTGACTAAAACCAATCGTTTATTTATTTATTTATTTGTTTCAATTTATAAACCGCCTTTCTCCTTGCGGACTCAGGGCGGTGAACAGCCAGAATAAAACATAATATACAAAAATTAAAAACAATTAAAAATATTAAATATTTTCAGCCGACAATTAAAACATACCAATTTAAAATCAGTTCCAATTTAAAACAAAGGATGGGATCAGGCCAGCCCAGCTAGATGAAACAAGTGGGTTTTAAGGGCCCGACGAAAAGTCCGGAGGTCTGATATCCTGCGTATCTCCGGGGGTTGGTCATTCCAGAGGGCGGGTGCCGCCACAGAGAAGGCTCTCCCCCTGGGGGTCGCCAGCCAACATTGTCTGGCTGATGGCACCCGGAGGAGGCCCTCTCTGTGCGAGCGTACTAGCCGGTGGGAGACTATTGGCGGCAGAAGGCAGTCTCGCAAATCATGGCTTTCTCGCATGGTCAAAAACACGAAATAAGTCCAGGGATGGTATTCACTTACCTCTGATACAGGTTTGCAATGGGAGCACACGTTCGCTTGCTTTGCTCACCCACACTACCTCTGCGCATGCTCAGAACCTTCTGTGCATGCTCAGAGCATCAAAAAGGGGACGTGATGATGTCCAGATGCATTGATGGAGCCTCCCACAGCCGTAGCTACCGGATTGCCCAAATTGGATAGAGCCGGCTGAATCCCACCACTGAATAAATCCATAGATGTTTTTTTAAAAAAAACAAAACCAAAAAACAGGTTACTTTTCTAAAGGATGAAGGATCTATGATCGAATAACAGAATAATCTGCCAGGGTTGTCTGTGCTATTCTGGACTGAAAGGGTTTCTTTCCCGCTGATAAGGAATACTTGCTTCCTTGGTGATAATCGACTCTTATCAAGCTGCTTGATAAGGTACATTGTCAAGTAGGACGGTTTTAATTCAATAACCCATCTACCCTCCCAGCGCTGAGCTTCATTCGCCTCCTCGGTCACCTGGCGATTGGCGCCTTTCAGTGCTGCGGGGCTTGGAGAGGGCATGAAATTTTCATACGTTTACAATTTCCGACGGTCATGAATTATTGAACATGTGCAGCAGGAGAGACCAAGAGAACACGAAGGGAAAGCCAGAGAGGAGCCTTGGATGCTTAGCTCGGCATTCTTCACTCAACCGCTCTCCGACGACAGGAAGACAAATCGTGGGAGATTTACCTTGGATTCTTTCCATAGGTGTTCAGTTGTAAAGTTAACACAGTATATATACATATATATATATATAGAGAGAGAGAGAGAGTCCTTGACTTATCTAATGGAGCCTGCACATTACAGTCGTTAACTCATGAACTCAGATAGCTCACAGGCTAGATAGCCGGTTATTAACATTCAGCTGTCTGAAATTATTGCAAGTTCGAGGCTCAAGGTTGACTCAGCCGTCCATCCTTTCTAAGGTAGGTAAATTGAGGATCCAGTTTGTGGGCGCAATAAGCTGACTTTGTATAAATATACAAAAGTATGAAGGCTATTGCTTAACGCATTGTAAGCTGCCCTGAGTCTCTGGAGAAGGGCGGCATATAAATCTAATTTTTTAAAAAAAAAGACAGATGCCAAACTGAACCAATTTTATAAGCTTTTTCTGAGTCGGTCGTTAAATGAACCAATGGTTTTCTGTGGGTATGATTTTTGCCTATAGGGATGCTGTAAAGGTAAAGGTTTCCCTTGCATATCTGTGCTAGTCATTCCCGACTCTAGGGGGCAGTGCTCATCTCCGTTTCAAAGCCGAAGAGCCAGCGCAGTCTGAAGATGTCTCCGTAGTCATATGGCTGGCATGACTCAATGCCAAAGGCGCACGGAACGCTATTACCTTCCCACCAAAGGTGGTCCCTATTTTTCTACTTGCATTTTTTACCTGCTTTCAAACTGCTGGGACAAATAACGGGAGCTCACCCCGTTATGCGGCACTAGGGATTCGAACCGCCAAACTGCCAACCTTTTGATCGACAAGCTCAGCATCGTAGCCACTGAGCCACTGCGTCCCTATAGGGATGCTGTAAACAGCTATAAATGTGGTTCCAAATGCAGTCACTTAAGTACCCCCAGATAGGTCCATCAGAACTTTGAATTGTCAGTAAACAAAGGGTTGTAATTAGAGGACGCTCTGTATTTCAGCAATATCTGTCACATGTCATCTGTGAAATAGGCTGTTGTTAGCAAGGTCAAGCATTAAGATTAGTGTTTTTACCTAAAACTGGGAGTGGGTATTAAAGTGAAGCTTTCTCATCATCCATTCCTTTCTTGGGAATTTCAGCCAAAAGAAGATACAATCAGAAAAGAAGGTTTAAGGGTGACATGATAGCACTCTTCCAGTATCTCAGGGGTTGCCACAAAGAAGTGGGAGTCAAGCTATTCTCCAAAGAGAAAGAATCTGCACCTCTATAACTGTCTGATTTGGTTCTGCAACCCAACAAGACAGACACAGACTTCGGAGAATAATTAAAACTGCAGAAAAAAACATGGCTACCAACCTGCCTTCCCTTGAGGACCTGTATTCTGCATGAGTCAAAAAGAGGGCTGGGAAAATATTTAAGACCCCTCGCATCCTGGACATAAACTGTTTCAACTCCTACCCTCAAAATGACACTATAGAGCACTGCACACCAGAACAACTAGACACAAAGACATTTTTTTCCCCAAACACCATCACTCTGCTAAACAAATAATTCCCTCAACACTGTCAAACTATTTACTAAGTCTGCACTACTATTAATTTTCTCATCGTGCCTATCACCCATCTCTTCCCACTTATGACTGTATGACTGTAACCTTGTTGCTGGTATCCTTATGATTTATATTGACTGTTTCCTAATATGTTTTGATTGGTTATTTGTTCCCTATGACTATCGTTAAGTGTTGTACCTTATGATTCTTGACGAATGTATCTTGTCTTTATTTTGGTGCATACCCTGAGAGCGTATGCATCAAAGACAAATTCCTTGTGTGTCCGATCACACTTGGCCAATAAAGAATATTCTATTCTATTCTATTCTATTCTATTCTATTCTATTCTATTCTATTCTATTCTATTCTATTCTATTCTATGCTATGCTATGCTATGCTATGCTATGCTATGCTATGCTATGCTATGCTATGCTATGCTATGCTATGCCATGCCATGCCATCCCATGCCATCCCATGCCATGCCATCCCACCCCACCCCACCCTACCCTACCCTATCCTACTTTCTGTTCTGTTCTGTTCCGTTCTGTTCCGTTCCGTTCCGTTCCGTTCCATTCCATTCCCACTTGAAAGAACTTAATATAAATTTGGGTTCTGGTTGCCCATCCATCTTCGTTATTGAGTTTAAATGAACAGCTGCAGGAACCAGGTTATGCCTAAACTCATGAAAAGAAGGACTAAGGGAGATATGAAAGCAGTCTTCCAATATCTAAGGGGCTGCCACAAAGAAGACATGATCACCCACCAGGCCATTGCGTGCTAAAAGCAGGGGTCACATGGGGGGGGGGGGTTGTGCATGTATGTGCAGGATGCATTGAATTATGGGTGTGGGCACGCGCACACGCGACCCCCGCTTTTGGCACGCAACGGCAAAAAGGTTAGCTATTATTGGTATAATAATAAAAAAACAACACTCTGAAATTCCATCATTATTGTAAACAGTTGAGGTGCGACTGACAAATTTCATTGATTGCTTGTTACAGAAACAGTTACTGCTTTTTTGAAAATTAATTTTTTTAAGTGATATTTTCAGACAAGGGCATTCAGTTAGCTGAATGAAAGATTTCTTTATTATTTTTTTAAAAATCAGAATGGATTCCATTATGGAATTAAAAAACACTTCGTTCAGAAATCCCAAACTCTGCAGGAAGTTCGGTTGAGATGAATTTAGGAAGCAGATCAAGGTTTTTTTTCCCTTCCCCCAAACCTGAAAATTGAAAATTAATAGCATGAGTCATCATGAGTCACACCTGGGATCTTTGTTTGCAGATATTATATTATGTTGTTTCAATTCCTTTACTTAAGAAATCAACCGTTTACTTCCTCCTATTTCCAGTAAGTCAGCTTAACGCTCTTTAATGAGTTTGCTATACCAGAAGCATACAAATGATTGAATTTTAGTTAAACAAGCCTGAAGGCGTTGTAAAATTCCAAAGGAATAATTTCTTTGGTAAGATTTCAAACCTGCCTTAACTTTCGTTTCTAGGTTTCGGTGATAAAATTGTTTTCGAGTGATTAAAATTGCTATTGTTCTTGCATGAAGCATGCAGTATAATCTGATTCAGAACAAAAGCTTTGAAAGCTCCCAGATGGTCCTTAAATTAATCGATTATCTATTTATTGTGGATTAATAACCCACAAAATCTTTTTGTTGTTGACATTCAGACTGTGGATCAACAAATAGTGACATATTAAAATACCATCTTAAGCCAACTTGAGTTTTGCAAAGCCCTAGGAGGGATTTTTTCCCCCTAGGCTGTGTTTGTATGGGAATGTGTTTATCTCTGTCTATTTCATTCTCATACCTAAGAAGACAGTAATCATCTTATTGATAGATCTTGGCTTCATTATGGTGGATTCAAAAAATTAATACCGTTCAGTTATTCTACTCAATTTTCTAAAGGGATGCCCAAAGAAACTCTTAATGCTATTTGCTTTCTAATTTTAAAGGGACAAAACTTGAACAAGAAGCTTTAAACAATTTAAACTCGAACAACAAGACATGTAGAGGTAAATCCCGTTTAGATATCATTCAAAAAAGAGAAGTTAAAAAGCCAGGAAAAAAAAACAACACAGGAGGACTAGAATGCATCTTTTTCAGCAGCCACCACCCAAGATAAGCAGTGATTAACACCAGACAAACAACTGAGCAAAAAACAATATCCTAATCAAGGAACTGTCAAAGAGAAAACCAGACTTCGATCAACACACTGGCAGGGCAAGCTATTCTATATAAGAAGGGAGCAAACCGCACGCAATCAAGATAAAAAAGCTAAGAGAAAAACAAAAAAGACCAGAACACAATCTCTTCAGCAGACTATACCCAGAGAAGCAGGGATTAACACCAGACAAACACTCAAGTAAAAAACAATATCCTAATCAAGGAACTACCAAGGAGAAAACCTTACCCTCACCAGGATTGGCAGGGCAAGCTATTATATATAAACAGGGATCAAATCTCACTTGACACAGATGGACAGGCTTAAAGAGGCATAGAATCAAAATCACGTGAAGTAGTAGTACCACTTTATAAAGCTTTAGTAAGATCACATCTGAAATACTGCATCCAGTTTTGGTCACCACATTACAAAAAAGATGTTGAGACTTTGGAAAAAGTGCAAAGAAGATGTGTAAAGGCCCTGGAAAGTAAAACATAAGAAAAACGGTTGTAGGAATTGGGTATGGTCAGTCTAAAGAAAAGAAGAATGAGTTTCATTCATTCATTCATTCATTCATTTTGTCAAGCATGTATTAGATAACAGATATAGGTATAAACATAGTTATTAATACATGAAATGGATACGAATAAAAGGGGACATTAGGACAGGGACGGAAGGCACGTTGGTGCGCTTATGCATGCCCCTTAAAGACCTCTTAGGAATGGGGGTGAGGTCAACAGTAGACAGTCTAAGGTTAAAGTTTTGAGGGTTTGGGGATGAAACCACAGAGTCAGGTAGTGCATTCCAGGCATTGACCACTCTGTTGCTGAAGTCGTATTTTCTGCAGTCGAGTTTGGAGCAGTTTACCTTGAGTTTGTATCTATTGTGTGCTTGTGTATTGTTGCGGTTGAAGCTGAAGTAGTCATTGACAGATAGGACGTTGTAGCTGATAATTTTGTATACTACACTTCAGTCAGACCATAGGCGGCGTAGTTCTAGGTTGTCCAAGCCCAAAAATTCAAGCCTGGTGGCCTAAGGGATTCTGTTGCGAGCAGAGGAGTGGAGGACTCTTCTCGTGAAATACCTCTGAACTCTCTCAATTGTATTAATGTCCAATATGCAGTGCGGGTTCCAGACAGATGAGCTGTATTCGAGAATTGGTCTAGCAAAGGTTTTGTATGCTCTAGTTAGCAGTACAATATTACCAGAGAAGAAGCTATGCAAGATTAGGTTAACAACTCTTAATGCCTTTTGGGCAATGTTGTTACAGCGGGCTTAGGGGTAACATGATAGCAGTATTCCAGTATTTGAGGGACTACCATAAAGTAAGGGGGGTCAACCTATTTTCCAGAGCACCTGAGGGCAAGACAAGAAACAATGGATGGAAACTAATCAAGGAGAGAAGCAACCTGCAACTAAGGAGAAATTTAGTTGGAAAAGACTAACATGGCATCTCCCTCCTTAACATATAAGAAGGCTGTCAAAGAATTACTTTGCGAAGTCTTTGATATGTAGGAGCTGCCGCTGTTAATTATGGATGCCTGAACTGAATTTGTTTTTGTGGTATTGTTCTATATATTTTTTATGCATTATTTTATATGTAATTGGAAACTACCAACTGTTTCTGAGCTGAAATAAGCTGTATAGAAAAACTGAAAATAGATTGATAGACTGATAGACAGGTAAGCTTGGTAAGTGTTAATTCTGCCTTGCGTTGTCTGGTTCAATCTATTTTGCACACTCAGGGTATTGTGCAAAGATGGAAAATGGGTCACTTTAATAAATATGGAAAGTGTTTTGTGTACGCATAGCTACTGACTTATATTAGAAGCCGTGTTTTCAGGAGACTTTTGACAACTGAAGTGTATCCAAAATGTAAAACAGAGACTGGTGAAAAATAATAATGAATGCTATTATTAGGAGCTTAAAGGCAGGGGTGGGCTGCTGGGAGTTCGCAGGGGTTCGGGAGAATCTCTAGCTAAGATTTTGTGCAGTTTGGAGAACCCCCAAATCCCACTCTTGGTTGGCCCTGCCCACCTCACCCCGCTCCTCCCAGGAGTCCCCACACGGACCGTTTTGGATGCAGATAAGTGCAGGGTGCTGATGGAGGCTCGGGGAGGGTGAAAAATGGGCCTACTGGAGGCCCTCTGAAGGCCGGAAATGGGCCTCCAGAGCCTGGGGAGGCTGTTTTGACCCTCCTGGAGGCTCGAGGAAAGCCTCTGGAGCCCAGGGAGGGCAAAACTGCCCCCCCCCCCCGCCATGGTGCAGGAGGCTGACTAGGCCACGCCCACCATGGCCATGCTCACCCAGCAACTGGGCAGAGAACCCCTTGCTAAAATTTTTGAAGCCCACCCTGCTTAAAGGGATATGTGATAATGGTGTTCAGATATCCAAGGAGTGATCACAAAGTCACATTGTTCGGCCCCAGCTACTGACCCCAAAGAACGCAGCACACACAAAGTCTTAGGTACAAACTTTAGTTTACTAAATTAAATCAGGTTTTTTTTAAAACAAAGGCTGTTAATTAACTTTCTTAACAGCCTACAAGAATTCAAAGAATAAATAATCTTAATCTTACTATGGTTGGCAGAAAGCCCAGAAGCAATTTGCAGAGAACTAGATCAAGGCACGAAGGAGAGTGAATGAGGTTGTTCCCTGCAAATTGCTTCAGTCGGCATTCCTCCTTAAATAGGCTAAGGCATTAGCCCCATGCCTTACTCTCGAGGAGACCGCCTCCTGGGGAGCCACTCCTGCCTTTTGGCAGCTCTGCATGCCCGTGCATCGAGAAATGGCTCCTCCTCTTCATCCTCTTCATTTAAAGAAGGTTCTGGAGGTTCTGAAGGCCCTGGTTGAATCCCCGCCTCTGGCACCACATCTTCTCCAGCCTCCTCACTGTCTGACTCGAGTGCCAGCTGCACAGGCGGCTGGCGCAGCACCACACCAGCCTCCTCGCTGTCCGAATCAGCCACCAGCCGCATAGGCCGCGTACGGGCCACAACACACATTTGGTCTAGTGGTTGAGGCACTAGGCTAAAAAAATAGGAGATTGTGAGTTCGGATAAAAGAAAATATTAGTAGCTCAGGGTTGAACTGGGGAGTCCTTGGTGCTCTCTAAGCTTGTTTGTTTTCTTGCAGTCGTTTTATTACCCAACTAGGTAATATCATCAATGCTGGAAGCGAGTGAGGTTTGTGGAGAGGAGGAAGAGGACTACAGGGTCTCCCGGTGCTCTCTGAACTTGGTTGTTTTCTTACAGGTGTTTCACGACCCAATTAGGTAACATCATTAGTGCTAGAAGCAAGCCTCATTCCCTTCTAGTGCTGATGACGTTGCCTAGTTGGGTCATGAAATGTCCACAAGAAAAGCAAGTTTAGAGAGTACTAAAGACCCCATAGATGGTGTATTGTAGTCCCAGCTTAGCCAGTGGTCAGATTCAAGCAATTTAACAACCGGTTGTCTGCCCTAATGATTTCCTCCAACAACTAGTTCACCAAACTGCTCAGAAAGTTAACAACCGGTTCTACCTAACTGGCTGAATCCCACCACTGACCTTAGCTATAAAAAGCTGGTTTTGGGCCAGTCCCCCACTCTCTCTCTGCACAAACTCATCTCACAGGGTTGTTTTCATGAGGAAAATAGGAGGAAGGAGGCGTATTAAGTGCGTTCACCGCTTTGAGTTATCAAAACAAATAATAAAGGCAGGATTTAAAAAAAAAGTCTGAAGTAAGAAAAATCAAAGGATCGCTTCTTTCTCTTTAAACTAAGATGGTGAAGGTTTGTCTGCTTGTTTATTTATTTATTTTTCTGGCGATGGAACACATTAAACTGCTCGGTCTTCATTTCTTAAGCTCTATTGTTTTCTTCTTCATGCTCTTTCCCCTAAGTTACGCCCTTCGGCCAAGCAATATTTTGCTAATATAAATGCTCTTTATGCACTGTTTGTTCCGAAATGCATTTCCGACGAACCTTTTCCTAATGGATTTTAACTTTACACCCTTTTTCAAAAAAATAAAATCAAATAAAAATAAAAATTGGAGAACCACCTTGTTAAATTTGGAGAAGTGTGAATTTTTGAAGGATACATATGTTTTGACTCACAGGTTTCACCTGAAAGTGAGAAAATGGGTAATTTTATACCTCTGATTGGTGTGTGTGTGTGTGTGTGTGTGAGAGAGAGAGAGAGAGAGAGCCCTTCGTTGTACCTGTTGATTGAAGAATGAGACATTTTTACTCTTTCGTTACTGTTGATTTTCCTATTGAAAATAGGAGCAAATTTATGGAACAGTTGGAAAACAACGGGAGGCGAGTTGTAGGAAGAAATAATGAAAGATTCATGAAAGAGTAAAAATAGCTGGAGTTCTCTTTTTGGCTGAATATTTTTTTTTAAAGTAAGGGTTATTCCTCATTCACTTTCTTCCCCCGTTTGCTGGAAAGGAGGAGATTCTTTGCTTAAACAACTTGGGTGAAAGTATAGATCGGCAAACATATTTTTCCCCCCCTCCCGGAAAGAGTTTGGGAAGCGATGATATAAATGTTTTTTGTCACTGTGTTGAATGGAAATGGTACACCGATAAGAAATCCCAAGAATTAATGGCACAGGTAGTTCTCATTTAGCAACCATTTGAAGTTACAGAACTACGGCACAGAAAAAAGTGAGTTATGACAAGTGGTGGAATTTAATTCTTTTTTCCTACTGGTTCTGTGGGCGTGGCTTGGTGGGCGTGGCAGGGGAAGATACTGCAAAATCTCTATTCTCATCCCACTCCTGAGGGAAGGATACTGCAAAAGCTCCATTCCCACCCCACTCCTGGGGGAAGGATATTGCAAAATCCCCATTCCCACCCCACTCCTGGGGAAAGGATACTGCAAAATCCCCATTCCCACCCTTCTCCTGCGGGAAGGATACTGCAAAATCCCCATTCCCACCCTACTCCTGAGGGAAGGATACTGCAAAATCCCCATTCCCACCCCACTCCTGAGGGAAGGATACTGCAAAAGCTCCCATTCCCACCCCACTCCAGGGGAAGGATACTGCCAAAGTTCCATTCCCACGCCACTCCTGGAGGAAGGATAATGCAAAAGTTCCATTCCCTCCCCACTGCTGGGGGAAGGATACTGCAAAATCCCCATTCCCTCCCCACTCTGGGGCCAGCCAGAGGTGGTATTTGCCGGTTCTCTGGACTATTCAAAATTTCCATTATTGGTTCTCCAGAACCTGTCAGAACCTGCTGAATAGAACCCCTGGTTGTGACTACAAAGAAGAGGGAGTCAAGCTATTCTCCAAAGCGCAAGAAGGCAGGACAAGAAGCAACGGATGGGAACTAACCAAGGAGAGTAGCAACCTAGAACTAAGGACAAATTTCCTGACAATGGGAACAATTAATCAGTGGAACGACTGGCCTCCAGATGTTGTGCGCCAATGTTGCTCCAATGTTGGGTGCTCCAATGTTGGGTGCACCAACATTGGAGGTTTTCAAGAAGGGATTGAACAATCTCTTGTTTGAAATAGTATAGGGCCGTGATGGTGAACCAGCCGTGCGTGCCAGCCAGCTGATTTTCAGGCCTTGCTGTCCCACCGGAAGTTAGGAAACGGGCCGCTTCCGTCCTCCAGAGGGCCTCCGGGGGGATGAGGAAGGCTGTTTTCGCCCTCCCCAGGATCTAAGAAAGCCTCTCCGGTAACCTTTTTGTCGTTGAATGCCAAAATATATAAATTCAACAAAACTAAAAACTAAACTAAACTAAAAGCAGGGGAGTGTGGTGGGGTCGCGTGTGCATGCACAGGGGGCAGGGTGCTGGGGAGGGCATTGAATTATGGATGTGGGCACATGTGTGTGCATTCCCCCCATCCCGTGCTCCCCCCATTTTTGACACGCAACGGCAAAAAGGTTAGCCATCACTGGTAT
Source organism: Masticophis lateralis (assembly GCA_030761175.1). Lineage (NCBI taxonomy): Eukaryota > Metazoa > Chordata > Lepidosauria > Squamata > Colubridae > Masticophis > Masticophis lateralis. The sequence continues at coordinate 8,969,879 of JAUDYJ010000013.1, forward strand.
AGAATCTCTTGCTTGAGACTAGGAGACCTTCAAAGTCCTTTCCAGCTCTATTTTGATCGATTGAACTACCTGTAGTGCTATTTTATAAATAATTTACCTGGTAAATTCTGATAAATTTAGCCTATCTTTTACAATCATTGCTACTATTGCATGGGTTCAGATTTAACCCCACAAATTTAATGATTGTGACGATGAGTTTAGTCATGGGTATAGTTCTGAATCATCTGCATTCAATATCAACATCATCATGATTATTGTTGTTATTGTTATTTTCAGGCTCGGTTGTTGTTTTTTTCCCCCCTTTCTTTCTCTTATTTTCTTTCTCTGACTATAAATAAGATTAGCTGAACAATGTTGCCATGGTGAGATTTGATAATATTTTTAAAGGTACTGATTGCAGTTAAATAGCAGCACACCGTCTTCATGTAGATTGTGAATTTCAAGGATAGTAGGGAAGAGTGATGGAATAGGCTAGGTAGGCGAAGAATTGGAAATAACATCAGTCACATTTATGGTTAGAGTTTATTCCTTTCGCCATGTCCTTTTCTTGATGCAACCACTCTGTGAATCTGAAGAAAGGAACAGTAGCTCACCAAAGCTTATAATTTTTCATAAAACGTGTCTGCTGGAAAAGGTGCTACCAGACTCATTGGGAGATGGCTAGGCCTTCTTTCACAGTTACAACCCTCTGAATGAACCCTGTGAGATCCATAGCTTTTGCCCAGGGCTCTCCAAACTTGGCAACTTTAAGACTCGTGTCTATGGAAATTCTCAGGCATCCAAGGTCATGGTTGTCCCAAAGGTGCTTTTTCAAGAGGCAACTGGACTTTCTGTTTTTCTTTGAAGACGTTTCGCTTCTCATCCAAGAAGCTTCTTCAGCTCTGAGCTGAAGACATTCAGCTGAAGAAGCTTCTTGGATGAGAAGCAAAACGTCTTCAAAGAAAAACCAGAAAGTCCAGTTGCCTCTTGAAAAAGCACCTTTAAGACTTGTGGGACTTGAGGAGGGTAGAAGTGGGAAAAATATTCAGATCGAACAACCAAAAAGCAGATGTAGAGAGAGATAAAAGATCTTAAGAGAGGAGTATGGAAGACAAGTCAAAAAGAAAACAAGCATAGCAATTGAAGTATTGAAGTGGGCAAGAGATGATGGATAGATGATCTTCTGTTTTTGGGGTTGATTTGCTTTGCTTTTCTTCTCTCTTTCCTTTCTTTCTTTCTTTCTTTCTTTCTTTCTTTCTTTCTTTCTTTCTTTCTTTCTTTCTTTCTTTCTAGATAGGTGACATTATTAGAAGTTAGGTAGAATAGAAAGAATTTTTTAAAATTATTTTTATAACACAATATAACAGTATAAGACATACAATGTTTATAAACGTGCTCTCTTTACAGCTATTGCATGGCGATCTTCTTTGTTATTCACAATTTCCCCTTAGAAAGAAAATGGTTTTTTTAACAAAGTTTGAATTTGACTTTATTAGATTTTTATACCGTCCTTTTCCCGAAGGACTCAGGGCGGTGTACAGCCATAATAAAACAAAACAAAATAAAACAAGGATGACATGATTAAAAGTTAGAATAATAAACAAAAATAGGAGAAAAGGAGAGTATTAGTGTATACACGTTTATATAATAAAATAAAGGCAATAATAAGAGAAAACATGGAATAATTGAACAATGACAGATTGCAACTTTATATAAATATGTATTACTATTAGAAATATATAAATTGGATTGAAAGTGATAACTATGACTAATGCTATTAGTTTTATTTGTATTAGAATGTATGACACCCAGGTGCCACATTGTTTATGCACTGATAAGTTTGTAAAAAAAAAAAGAAAAGAAAAGGAAGAAAGACTTGTGGGACTTCAATTGCCAGAATACCCCAGCCAGCATTCCCCATGCTAAGGAATTCTGGGAGTTGAAGTCCATCAGTTTTAAAGTTGCCAAGTTTGGAGAGCCCTGCTTTTGCCTAAGAAGTGGACAGACTAAGCTCTGCTCATTATAACATGGCTGGAATATACAAATGAAGAAACCAAGGGAAGTTGGCTCCATTCATCATCATTGGCAACCTTCAGTCTTCAAGAGACTATGGTATCGTGCTCTGGAAAGAAGCACGATACCTAAAACGGCATTTGGTGTGACTAAAAAGGCCGATTCGAGAGTGGCCATCCCTTCCACAATAAGGGCACATACTTTCTGTCCCCTGTCCAGCCTCCAGATTTCACTAGTTCCGGGACTGCCTCGTTGCCTCAGCCTGCCCAGCAAGTGTCTCTTCGAATTGGAGAAGGCCGTGCTGTTTCTTTAGCCTCGAAGTTGAACGATCGGAGGTCAAGTTTTCCCAGTCATTAATGTCCATTCCCAAGGCCTTTAGATCCCTCTTGCAGATATCCTTATATCGCAGCTGTGGTCTCCCTCTAAGGTCCTTTCCCTGCACTAGCTCTCCGTACAGGAGATCTTTCGGATTCCGACCATCAGCCATTTTCACGACATGCCCCAGCCAGCGTAGACATCACTGTTTCAATAGTGTATACATGCTAGAAATTCCAGCATGTTCCAAGACTGTGCTATTTGGAACTTTGTCATGCCAGGGAATGCCAAGGATACGTCAGAGACAGCGCATAGGAAAGGTGTTCAACTTTCTCTCCTGCCATGCGTAAAGGGTCCAAGACTCACTGCAGTACAAGAGTGTGCTCAGGACGCAGGCTCTTTAGACCTGGATCTTTGCATGTTCCGCCAGCTTCTTATTGAGCCATACTCTCTTTGTAAGTCTGGAGAAGGTAGTGACCACTTTACCAATACATTTGTTCAGCTCAGTATCTAAAGAGATACTGAATTGTCTACAGCGGTAGACAATTTAGAAAGGACAATGGGATGTGCATACTCTGAATTTTACAAGGGTTGCATTTAATTTCTGAGCCTGCCCTTCTTCGTCATGATGGTGCTATTCAGGGCTTGGTTCGACAGTCCCTCACACTGCTTTCTAATTTGGTTGCACGCTTATTTAAGGACTAAGCAAATGGGTGCTCTGAACCATTGCTTCCCTACTTAGCCACCACTCACATTATATTTTGATACAGTCTAGATTGTGTGTGTGTTTCTCTGCTGGCCCATTGCACTGTAATTATCCCTTCGCCTACCATTAAGCTGAGCAAGGGGTCTGCATTATGAATTGGCACAATATATATATTTAAAAAGCTATATTGGTATCAGAGGGAAAAGGTAATCAAAATGAAACCACGTAGAAAATAAAAGGTTATGAATTCGGTCTCTGCGTTGAGGTGTTTATCCGATTAACCGAGCTCACTGGTACAATTTGTTTATGATTGTGGGCCTGTGATCTGAGTGAAGAGTGTGAGCTCCTTATAAATACTGGTATTCTTCAGTTTACGGCTGTCAAGGTTCCAATGGATGCCCTAATTAAATCATGAGCCTTGAGCCAAGCTTCAAAAGAAATCCAGTTATTTATTAGGAGCTTCATGTTGGCACATTCCAAAGTGAAGCCAACTCTGAGCCCACATAATTTACAACCCCAATCGTGCCCCTGTTTCCCCCTTCCCCCCAGGGTGTGTCATCAGTCACATTCGCCAATGGAGCAAATTTTGCAGGTTGTAGAGATCACTTCCCTCCAGCTGCTGTGGGTAACCCTGGGAGACAGCCTTGAGAAAGATATGTCTGGAATGTGCTCCTGTCTTTGGTTGCCATGCTGCTTCGTCAGTTTCCTATCCCCCTTTCCTGTGGCAACTCAAGAGCAGGCCAGGGATGCTTTGCAAGTTGACAACAACCATAACTGAGCCCACAATTATGGTTGCAAGTCATGCCAGTCAGTAAGTGGGTTTTATCACATGACCATGGCCAATTTTATGACCTCTCCTGCCATGATTGTTAAGCGAAACGCCACAGTCATTAAGCGAACCCATTATTTGCCCTGGGCGTTTGTTGCTGGAAACGGTAAGTAAATATCGAAACCATTGTAGTTAGAATGAATGAGATGGAAGGAACCTTGGACAACTCCCCACTCAAGCAGGAGAACCTATAACCAACTCAGACAAGTGACTGTCCAGTCTCTTCTTAAAACACCCCACCCACAACTTCTGGAGGCCAGCTGTTCCACTGGTTTATTATACTCACTGTTAGGAAGTTTCTCCTTAATTCCAGGTTGCTTCTCTCTTTGGTTACTTTCCATCCATTGTTTCTTCTCCTGCCCTCTGGGGCTTTGGAGAATAATTTGACCCACTCCTCTTTGTGGCAGCCTCTCAAGTACTGGAATACTGCTATCACGTCACCCCTTGCCACCGGTTTGCCCCCCACACGTGCACTCGCTTTGTGTGTGCGCCTCCCATGCATGCGCCCGGCCTTTTGCGCATGTGCTTTGCTCACTCATGTACGTCCTGCACATGCGCCCAGCCTTGAAAACGTGCCTAAATAGGACAGCATAGGGGTGGGGCAGGGGGCGTGGCAGGGGGCATGGCAGAGGTGGGGCAGAGGGGTGGCCCCACCCACGATCTCCACTACCGATTCACCCGAACTGGTACGAACCGGATGAATACCACATCTGCACCCACCCCTCTCCTAGAAGAATGAAATATTTTAGGAAATATTTAAAAAGGCAGAATATTATATTTCCCTAAAGGAGAAACATGTGGTTTTTTTTCCAGACAGAAAGCAGTCCCCACCATAAGCCCTCAGCAGATGTCAGGACTCAAAAGATAAAGAGCTTATTGAAAGAAGCCAAGTATCTAGGTAGCTCTATTCATAGCCCTCACTCGAGATCCAAACCAGGACAGAGACATTAAGCCATAATAGGGATTGCCCAACACTTTTTCAGAACACAAGCCTCTTCACTGCATCATCTCAACAGTCCAAACTTCAACCAAACCTGGGAACTCAGACAACCTACAGAGCCAGCTATGACCCCTAAATAACCCCTACAATAGCCAATAGAATACGTGTTATTGCGCAGGAACAGGAAGCTCAAGTGCAAAGTCCAAGAGAAGGTATATAAAACCCCTCTCTCTCAACACCAAGTGGTCAGCTGCCCAGAGCTACCCACATGCTTCAGCTTCATCAATAAATGGACCCCCTTTCCAATCAGCCTCCAGCCTCCATTTTGTCTCCAGTGCCTTTCTCCCAGCTTGGAACGGAACCAGATGGGTATTTTTTCCAACACTTCCAAAGCGAAATTCTTGTGATTTATAGTGGCTTTGGAATTGAATGTGCTTCCCTTCTGTAGCCAGGCCAGAGCTCTCCTGCTCAGCTCGTCCTCAGATGCTCTCGAGGTTATGTATTTAGACATTTTAAGATCTCTCTTCGTATTATGTAACAGGTTTCAGTTGTAGCTATCCAACCCCCCCCCACCTCAAAATAATCTTTCATTTGCCAGTTCACCTGTTGACCTGCAACCTTTTGCTGTCAGATCGAAAAATATCAAATTCTCATCTTCTACACAAGAAGTCAGTTTCTACTTTCTTCAAATTACTGGCCTGGTTGCCACCTGCAACAGGTAACCATCTTGCTGATAGGTAGGTCCCCAAAGTGCATTGAGGGTGGTGCATATTGTGGGAAAACTACCCACAATGCATTTTGGGGCCCTACCTATCAGCAGGTTGGCTACCTGTTCTAGGTGATAACTGGAAGAATAATTCAAGGAAAGCAGAAACTGACTTCTGCGTAGAAATCAGAAACTCTAGGCCGTATGTTATTATTGTCAGGTTCTGTAAAGACTGGAGAAATAAACCTCAGCACGCAAAAGCAGTAACCAAGTTTGTTTATCCTGATATTGGTACTAACTGAGTAAGGTGTTACAGAAATGAATCTTTCTTGGAGCTGATGCTCCGTGCTCCCCATCACCTTTTAAGCAGCATACAGCTCCACACCGGTGCAATCCAGGGGTAGGTTCTGCTTACCTTTACTACCAGTTTGCAACGGGCTCGCGTGAGCACACTTGCATCGCTCGTGCCCACGCCTTGCTTCTGCGCATGCGCAGATTGCTGAAGACGACATCCGGGGTGGTGGGCGGGACCTCCCACTGGTTTTACTACCAGTTCTTGCAAACCAGTCCAAACTGGGGGCGACCTACCACTGGTGCAATCACTCAATTATCCAATTAACCTGTCTCCTCCCTCTCCCTCCCCAATCCATCACAAGCCGCTTCAGTTGTTCCGCGCTGCTCCGTCTTTCCTTAAAGTGATAGATGGTGATAAACTGCTTCAGTGCATGACCCTGATGTCATCTAGCATGCAGCTGGGAAGTCGAAGTGAGAAGCATGCCTCCGGGCTGACGACCCAGGAGAGCAGGTGCACAGCAAAGGTCATCGGCGAAAGTGTGCAGCAGCGGAACGGCGATCTCATTCCGTTGCTACCGTCGCAGGGCTGGGGCTGACAATTATACTATTCCTTATATATGGACTCTAGACAGACCCTTTGTAGGAGAAGGAATGGTAGAACCTAGTGCAAAGGAGAGCAGCTAAGATGATTAAGGGCCTGGAGACTAAAACATATGAAGAAGGATTGCAGGAACTGGGTATGGCTAGTCTAAAGAAAAGAAGGACCAGGGGTGAGATGATAGCAGGATTCTAGTATTTGAGGGTCTGCCACAAAGAAGAGGGGGACAAATTATTCTCCAAAGCACCAGAAGGCAGGACAAGAAGCAATGGATGGAAACTAATCAAGGAGAGAAGCAACCTGGAATTCAGGAGAAACTTCTTAACAGTGAGGACAATTAACCCGGGGAACAGCTGGCCTCCAGATGTTGTGGGTGCTTCATCACTGGAGGTTTTTAAGAAGAGACTGGACGGTCACTTGTCTGAAATGGTACAGGATCTCCTGCTTGACCAGGGGGCCTGGATTAGAAAACCTCCAAGGTCCAGTTCTATTCTGATTCTAACCTGAAGGTGGAGTGAAAAGAGGAATCAGCCTAGAATCCCTATGTAGCCACAAGAGAATTAAGTCCAGGGATGAAATGCTACCGGTTCGCACTGGTTCGGTGTGCGAATGTGCAGAGTGCACCCTTCGTGTGCACTGCATATGCATGTACAAGATGCATTTGGTGCATGTTGAGCATGCGTGCACGCACAGCGTGCATTTGGCATGCACCGCATATGCACAGGCAGCGAACCGGTGGCAAACCATGGAGAATTTCACCACTAAGTCCAGCTCTCCTTGAGTGCTTTTGGCTCTTAGCTAACTTTAAGCAAGTGGCAACAGTTAATTGAGAAGATTCCGTTGCACAGGTTTTCAACAATAAATTAGTTTCATCGTACTTTCACATATGGAACTGATCTTTCCTGCCCGACACCCGACATGCTGTCTCGAAGACAAATAGAGAATTTGTTTTCTGTTTAACACCATTACTCTCAGATAAGGATATGTAAATAACTTCTCAAGTCACCCTGTGCTACCATTTGTCTCATATGCCTCACCATTACTTAAGATTGGAATGTCTTATAATAGTATTTTATTGGGATTTATATTGGTAACTGTGTTCTTATTTATTTTTAGACTCCATTATACCCCCCCCGCCCAAACAGAACACCCCCCCATCCAATCAGAGTACAGCCAAGCCCCCAACCAATCAGAGCACACCTCCACCCAATCAGAACACAGCCAAGCTCCCACCCAATCAGTTCACACCCCCACTAGCAGTTAAAAGGAAGAAACAGCTGTGATCACACATTGCTCCTAGAAGCACGAAGCCGAAAGCACCAGCCTGAAGATGACGAATGAGACTTCGTTGAAACATTGCCAAGACCCTTTCAATTTTATGCGGGAGAAAACCTGAATAACCAAAGACCTATATATATATATATATAGAGAGAGAGAGAGAGAGAGACAGAGAGAGAGAGAGAGGGAGGGAGGGAGGGAGGAAGGAAGGAAGGAAGGAAGGAAGGAAGGAAGGAAGGAAGGAAGGAAGGAGAGAGAGAGAGAGAGAGAAGGATGTAATACTTCTTTTATTTAATATTTTGTTTGTATCTGGCTGGAAGAGTGTCATAAATTTCAAATTTGAAGCATAGCAGACGGCTATGTGGATTTTAAGTGAAGACGTCTGAAAGGCACCATGCTTTTTAGACAGATGAATAAAACATGATTATGGCCAGAAGCCAGGCAAATGGACAAATGTAAAGAGAAATACAAATAGAAGCAAGGTTTATATGGGTGAAACATGACCATTGGGAAGAGTTTCCTGTCAGAGTCTTAAAGCTTAGTGGCAAAACTTACAGGTGATCTGGAAATATTGTTGATTAGTTGGAAAGCTGCATATTAGTCATTTCTCCTGGAACAGGGAACAGAAATTCAGATGAACGACCTACCTACCCGAGTAACAGTAACAAGAGTTGGAAGGGACCTTGGAGGTCATCTAGTCCAGCCCTCGGCTCTTGCATCCCCATATTGTAGATTGGGTCAAGAAGAAACTGAAGTTGGAAAAAAGGCATTTATGGAGCTGGATTCACACAACCGCTTGGACTAGGCTAAAGTGAGGCTGTGATAAGTTGTAGCCCAGCGAATTGTAGGATATAAACCATGTCTCAGCAGCACTCAAATCATCACACAGAAATCACCATATGATTGGTTGATTGATTTAAGCCGCCAGGTTTAATATGGTTGTGTGGAAACCAGCCCTAAAGTTATTTTAAATTATTTAAAATTAATGCTGGGTAGACACATTCTCCTGGTCCAGTGGTGGGATCCAGCCAGTTCGCACCACTTCAGGAGAACCAGTTGTTAACTTTCTGAGCAGTTTGGCAAACTGGTTTTTGGAAGAAATCATTAGGGCAGTGAACTGGTTGTTAAATTACTTGAATCCCACCACTGTCCTGATCGCCGCCTCCCCCATTCCGATCTCATTCAATTAGGTTAAAAAGAGAGTCTTTTAAGAATTTATTTCGCAGCAAAAGAGAATGCCAGTGAAATTCTCAGACTAAAAGACTAAAAAATAATCTTATATTGGTTCGAGAGACATCTAGGACCCGGCCTTTCAATGAACAATCCACTGTTCATTTTCCTATAGTCCTTTTCTCTCCATTCTTCTTTTCTCATCCCCAGGAAAAACATGGACAAGGGGCAGATTATCCTTGGGATTCTTAAAATAACCTTCCTCAGCAGAGGTGAGGCTTGAATCTAGAATTGTCTTGAGTTATCATCTGGTTCCTAAGACACACCTGGTCCATAGCTGTAGACATCTACACCAGAAAATATCATAACAAAACTCAGGAATAGAGAGAGAGTGTTCCAAGTCAAATTATAGCCAACTGAAGAATCAGACAAGTACTCAAAAATAACCTCTCAGTTCTGCGCCACCATTGGTACGAAACCATTACCTCAGGATTGAAACTTGCTCTAATAGTATTTTCTTTGGATTTATTTGAGTAAGGATATTCTTAATCATTCTTAATTATTCTGAGACTCTGTTATATGTCAGGGTTCCGAGGGATGCTCTAATTAAATCATTAGTCTTGAGCCAAATTTCAAAAGAAATCCAGTTATTTATTAGGAGCAACATGTCAGCAACTACCCAAGTGAAGTCAACTCTGCTGCACATAATTTACAGCTCAATTCTGACCCTGTTTCCCCCCCCCCCCCAGGCTGTGTCATAAATCACATTCTCCAATGAGGCGCTTTCACGGGCTGTAGAAAACACGCCTCACGGACCGGTTCTGGTAATCTAAGATCCAACCTTGAGGAAGATATGCGTGGAATGTGCTTTTGAACTGCTCCCTCAGTTCTCCTCCCTTCCTGCCCATGGCAACTCGAGAGCAGACTGGAAATGCTTTGCGAGTTGACAATTCCTTCACTCCAGTGCTGGCTTCTATTAACCGCCTGTTGTTCAGGACTGAGCAAAGTTTTGAAAGATGCCTCAACTCAGCCAAGGTTGGAGGAACACCCTCTCTCCAAGCCATGTGGCCTTTCAGAAGACCTTTTCCAGAACTTCCAATAGATGGAAGAGGCATCTCTAGATTCCCAGAAGCTTCAGCTGCAAACTTTCCATTAGCTGTTGGATGGAGCTTCAAATTGACCCCGAAGCATTTTTTTTCTCTAAAAGTCTCTCTTCAAGGCACAGCTAACCTGCCTAATGTTTGCCGCTCTCCATTTCTTTCAAAACTCTCTCTCTCTCTCTCTCTCTCTCTCTCTCTCTCTCTCTCTCTCTCTCTCTCTCTCTCTCTGTGTGTGTGTGTGTGTGTGTGTGTGTGTGTCTGAATCTGCCTGCTTGTGTACAACCTGCAAGCTTTTCTTCCATATTTTTTTCCCCCAAACTCATTGCATCGCCGTGAAGTTCTCCTAGATACCGTATGTACCAGTTACCTAGGAAACAGCCATCAAAAAGGATGGGACCGGCTGCCTTTTGAAACTGGAAAAGAAGGACCCCGAGAGAAATGTGCTCAGGTGATGCAGGCAACAGAGTGGTTTGGTTTTGTTTTTTGAGGGGAGGGGGAGGGACACCGGATAGCAATTAGGTTTCATGGAACTTACAGGAGAAATTAAAAGTGGAAACGTTTCTCTTTTGAATCTGGGCAGGCTTCCTCCTGTCGCTGGGCTGAAGCAGCCACCCAATCCACAAACTCCACTCCAGCTTGGGTTCTTTTTTTCCACCACTCCACACGGCCACCCACGCAGGTGATTTTTTTTTGGTGTATGTGTGTGTGTGCCACTTTCTAGAATGACTGGAAATGAGGACAAGTGTCAAGTATTATCTCTATCTCCGGATATTGCAATGGGGATAGAAGAGGTGACACTAGCATAGTTTCTTTTCCTGCTGACAGTAGAAGAATAGAATAGAATAGAATAGAATAGAATAGAATAGAATAGAATAGAATAGAATAGAATAGAATAGAATAGAATAGAATAGAATAGAATAGAATAGCAGACTTGGAAGGGACCTTGGAGGTCTTCTAGTCCAACCCCTTATTCAGACAGGAAACCTGATACCATTTCAGACAAATGATTGTTCGATCTCTTTTTAAAAACTTCCAGTGTTGGAACATTTACAACTTCTGGAGGCCAGTTGTTCCAGTGATTAATTGTTCTCACTGTCAGGAAATTTCTCCTTAGTTCTAAGTTGCTTCTCTCCTTGATTATTATTTTTTATTTATTTTATTATTGAATTTATATACCGCCCTACTCCCAGGGGGACTCAGGGTGGTGAACAGCCAAGATAAAATACAAATAACATACAAAAGTTAAAAGCTATTAAGAATAGATTGAATAATTTGGGCTCAAAAACCAGAATTTAAAACATCCAATTAGTTATGGCTGAAATGAAATTATGGATTAGTTTCCACCTGTTGCTTCTTCTCCTGCCCTCAGGTGCTTTGGAGACTAGCTTTGACTCCCTCTTCTTTGGGGCAGCCCCTGAGATATCGGAAGGCTGCTATCATGTCTCCCCTAGTCCTTCTTTTATTAAACTATACATACCCAGTTCCTGCAACCGTTCTTTATATGTTTTAACCTCCAGTCCCCTAATCCTCTTAGTTGCTCTTCTCTGCACTCTTTCTAGAGTCTCCACATCTTTTTTACATCGTGGCGACCAAAACTGAATGCCATCTTCCAAGTGTGGCCTTACCAAGGCCTTATCAAGTTTATAATATTATGTGATGGCCCACATAATTTATGAATTACAATAGTTAGGTAACCTAGATTTATTTTGCACTACCAATTTCCATTATCAACCTTGCCTTCAGAAGTTTTGGACGCTCTATCACTGGAGGCTTTTAAGAAGAGATTGTTTGAAATGATATAGGGTCTCCCCTGGTTGGACTAGAAGACCTCCAAGGTCCCTTCCTACTCTGTGATTCTGTGATTCTATTATTCTGGGTCAACCTATTTTCAAAAGCACTAGGAAGGCAAGGCAAGACACGATGGGTGGAAACTGATCAAGGAGAGAAGCAGCCTGGAATTAAGGAGACATTTCCTAACGGTGAGGACAATTAATCAGTGGAAGGGCTTGCCTTCCAAAGTTATGGGTGCTCCTCCATCACTGGAGGTTTTTAAGAAAAGATTGGATAGTCCCATGTTTGAAATGGTATATGGCCGTGATGGTGAACCTATGGCACGCACGCCACAGGTGTCACACGGAGCCATATCGGTGGGCATGCAAGCTCAGCTCCAGTGTGCATGTGCGTGCTGGCCAACTTATTATTATTTTTTATTTATTTAATTAGATTTATATGCCGCTCTTCTCTGGAGCCTCAGGGCAGTATACAATGCGTTAAGCAATAGCCTTCATACTTTTGTATATTTATACAAAGTCATCTTATTGCCCACACAAACTGGGTCCTCAATTGACCCACCTTAGAAAGGATGGAAGGTTGAGTCAACCTTGAGCCTGCTGAGATTCGAACTTACAGTAATTGCAGACAGTTGGTGTTAATCACAATGCTTTTAGTCTGCTGAGCTATCCAGGCTCTCCTTCCTTCCTTCTTTTCTTTCCTTCCTGCCTTCCTCTTTCCTTCTTCCTTTCATTCTCATTTCCTTCCTTCCTCCTTCCTTCTTTTCCTTCCTTCCATCCTTCCTTCCTTCCTTTCATTTTCATTTCCTTCCTTCCTTCCTTCTTCCTCTCATTCTCATCCCCTCCCTCCCTCCCTCCCTCTCTCCTTCCTTCCTTATTTATTTATTATTGGTTCAATTAATATGCTGACCTTCTCCGGAGACTCAGGGCAGCTTACAATGCGTTAAGCAATAGCCTTCATACTTTTGTATATTTATACAAAGTCATCTTATTGCCCACACAAACTGGGTCCTCAATTGACCTACCTTAGAAAGGATGGAAGGCTGAGTCAACCTTGAGCCTCGAACTCGCATAATTGCAGACAGCTGGGTGTTAATAACAGGCTATCTAGCCCGTCGAGCTATCTGAGGCTCTTTTCAGGCCTTCTGGGCCCACTGGAAGTCAGGAAACATGCCATTTCCGGTCTCCGGAGGACCTCTGGGGAGAGGGGGGGGAGGCCTGTTTTTCACTTTCCCCAGCTCCAGAGCCTTTCTAGGAGCCCGGGGAGAGCAAAAAATGGGCCTTCCAGTCCTACCGGAAGTCGGCAAATGGGCCATTTCTGGCCTCTGCGGGACTGGGGAAGGCTGTTTTCGCCCTCCCCAGGCTCCTAGAAAGGCTCTGGAGCCTAGGAAGAGTGAAAAAGAGGCCTATCGGGCCCACCAGGCCATTGCATGCCAAAACTGGGGGGAACACGGGGGGGTCACACATGCACAGGGGGACGGAGCACATAGAATAATGGGTGTGGGCACGTGTGTGCACAAGCCCCCCACGCTCCCCACGCTATTGGCACGCGATGGCAAAAAGGTTAGCATTCATATGGTCTCCCTCTTGAGCAGGGGGTTGGACTAGAAGACCTCCAAGGTCCCTTCCATTATTTTGTTACCCTGTTTTCCTGAAAATAAGACCCAACCGGAAAATGAGTCCTAGCATGATTTTTCAAGAGGCTCGTAATATAAGCCCTACCCCTGCAAAATAAGCCCCAGTTAAGATTGTCAGCCAGATGGATGCATTTAATACTATATTCCCCCCCCCCCAAATAAGACCTAACCAGAAAATAAGCTCTCTTTTGGGGGGGGTTAAACAAACTTTATTAAATTTAAAAAGATAAAAAGATAAAATTATATAAAACATTCACAACCTTAAAAATACAACCAGCAATGCTAATCATAACAAACCAACTAAATATATGTAATATATATATAAGTACAAATATACACAGTGACCTATTTCCTCTTTTATCTTCATGACGGTGTATGATTATTACTTTTGATTTCTTACTAAATTTTGACTTTACCTTCTTTTCCATTGATTTATCAGCATTTAGTACTGTATTTCCCCCAAAATAAGACCCAACCAGAAACTGAGTCCTAGCATGATTTTTCAGGATGCTCGTAATATAAACCCTACCCCAATAATAAGCCCCAGTTAAGATTGTCAGCAGACAGAGGCACTTAGTACTGTATTTCCCCCAAAATAAGACCTAACCGGAAAATAAGCTCTAATATGTCTTTTGGAGCAAAAATTAATATAAGACCCAATCTTATTTTCGGGAAAACACGGCTATTCTATTATTCAATTTTAAAAAATCAAGATTGCTTGCTTGCTTGTTTATTTGGAAGAATTTAGATCCCGTTCTCCAGCATGAGAAGCTCTAAAAAGTGGCCTCAAGATTAATAATAATTTAAAACAAAAAAATAATCAAGAGATTTCCTGCCTTTGTAAGCTTACGATCGGAAAAAGCGATGACACAGAAAAGAAAACAGATGGGGATGGGAACTCTTTGCAAGATTGTCATCCAAGTTTAATTACAGCCGAATCTCACTTAGCTGGGCATCTTTGGATAAAAGCTCACTCTATTTTACTTGAACTCAGGGGTTTAGAAGCATTCATCATCAAATCTGGTGGACCTTATTCCCAGATTAATATGTGTGGCATTATTACTTGGTTGATTGGCTCGAAATATGCACAGAAGGAAAAAAAATTATACAGTGCGATAACTTTGCGGAATATAAATAAATAGACAATCAGGATATGCCATACACAGAGAACACTGCTATACATCGTGTTCCTTCTGAAATGTATGACTTTGTCACTGAAAGAGAAACACAGATAGTCCTCGACTCACAACCGCAACGGAGTCCAAAATTTCGGTTGCTAAGCAAGACAGTTATTAAGTGAGTTTTGCCCCATTTTACAACCTTCCTTGCCACCAATGTTAAGTGCAGTTGTTAAATTAGGAACGTGGTGTTAGGATTCCGATGGATGCCCTAATTAAATCATGAGCTGCGAGCCAAGCTTCAAAAGAAATCCAGTTATTTATTAGAAGCTTCATGTCGGCTGGTTCCCAAGTGAAGCCAGCTCTGACCCCACGTAATTTACAGTTCCAGTCGTGCCCCTGTTTCTCCCCTCCCCCCAGGGTGTGTCATCAATCACATTCACCAACGGGACAATTTCGTGGGTTATAGAGGTCACTCCCCTTCGACTGCTGTAGGTATCCCTGGGATACAGCCTTGAGGGAGATAAGCATGGAATGTGCATCTGTCTTTAGCTGCTGTGTAATTTCGCCAGTTTCCTGTCCTCCCTTTCCTATGGCAACTTGAGAGCAGGCCAGGGATGCTTTGCGAGTTGACACATGGTTGTTAATTGAATCTGGCTTCTCCATGGACTTTGCTTGTCAGAAGGTCACAAAAGGGAGGGGGGGTCACATGACCTCTGGACAGTGCAACTGCTGTAAGTGCATGCCAGTTGCCAAACCTCTAAATTTTGATCGTGTGACCACGAGGAGGCTGCAACCGTCGTAAGCGTGAAAGACGGTCATAAGTCACTTTTTTTCACCGCCGTTGTAACTTTGAATGGTCACTAAACGAATTGTTGTAGATCAAGGACGACCTGTTTAGGGAACACATCTTTACCTCATGTAAAGTGCCTTGGCACCAGGATTTAGATCTTTTGGTGTCAATGTCACTTATTAATCAAGAACACAATTTAAATTCAGCTGCAATATAGAACTGCATAACTGGCTGTATTGTGTAACACCACATAAAGCAAGGCTGTAACATGCTCCATTTGCTGGCGGAATTAATTTTATTTCTGGGTTTGTACAACCTATTGAATTAAGAACTAACTGAGTGAGCTGGATTTCCACCCCAGAGGAAGTTACAAAAAAGCTGAACTGAGGTTAACACTCATGCAAGCGTCACGTGTTGGCTACTCCCAGCCACTCGATCCGTAATTGAGCTGATTAAATGTTAATCAGGAGTCCTGAATTAGTGATCCCACTCACGGTCTTGCCTACCGTGGAAAAACTCTGCTTCGGGGTTTCTCTTCCAGAATAAACATGAAAATGGATGAAATGTTTTGGATGCAATTATTCTCTGGTTAAAGGTTCCAGTGTGTCATTGTTCCAATAATTGTGAGGTTCCTACAAAGATGAAGGAAGAGCCTTGGTGGTGCAGCAGACTAAGTGCTCTTAAGTAACACCAGCTGCCTGCAATTACTGCAAGTTCGAATCTCACCAGGCTCAAGGTTGACTCAGCCTTCCAGCCTTCCGAGGTAGGTAAAATGAGGACCTGGATTGTGGGGGCAATAAGCTGACTTTGTATAAAAAAAGAACACTGCTTGGGGGGGGGGGGCGAAAGCCCTACTAAGCAGGTATATACAAAAGTATGAAGGCTATCACTTAACGCATTGTAAACCGCCCTGAATCTCCGGAGAAGGGCGGGATATAAATTGAACCAATAAATGAATGAATGAATGAATGAATGAATGAATGAATGAATGAATGAGGTGGGGTCAACCTAATCTCCAAAGCACCTGAATGCAGGACAAGAAACAATAGATGGAAATTAACCAAGGAGCAAACCAACTTAAAACTAAGGAGAAATTACCTAACGGTGAGAGCAATCAACCAATGGAAGAGTTTGCCTCCAGAAGTTGTGGGGTGCTCCATCACTGAAGGCTTTCAAAAAGGGATTGGATAATCATTTGAACAATGTAGGATAACAGAGTTGGAAGGGACCTTGGAGGTCTTTTAGTCCAACCCCCTGCTTAGGCAGGAAACCCTACACCACTTCAGACAAATGGTTATCCGACTTCTTCTTAAAAACTTCCAGTGTTGGAGCATTCACAACTTCTGGAGGCAAGTTGTTTTGCTGATTCATTGTTCTTACTGTCAGGAAATTTCTCCTTACTTCTAAGTTGCTTCTCTCCTTGATTAGCTTCCATCCATTGCTTCTTGTCCTGCCCTCAGGTGCTTTGGAGAATAGCTTGACTTCCTCTTCTTTGGGGCAGCCCCTGAGATATTGGAGCACTGCTATCATGTCTCCCCTAGTCCTTCTTTTCATTAAACTAGACATACCCAGTTCCTGCAACCGTTCTTCATATGATTTAGCCTCCAGTCCCCTAATCCTCTTTGTTGCTCTTCTCTGCACTCTTTCTAGAGTCTCCACATCTTTTTTACATCGTGGTGACCAAAACTGAATGCAGGATTCCAAGTGTGGCCTTACCAAAGCCTTATAAAGTGGTATTAACACTTCACGTGATCTTGACTCTAGCCCTTTGTTTACGCAGCCTAGAACTGTATTTGTCTGGAATGGTATATAGGATCTCCATTTTGAGCAGAGGGTTGGACTTTAAGACTTCCAAGAGTCCCTTACAATTCTACTATTCTGTGTTCTAAATATTTTATCATTTCCCCCTTGAAACAAAGCATTCAAAATCTGTATGAGCCTTGAAATCTTGGCCCGGAAGATCTGGTTTAGCTAGATACTAGTTTCTCATACGGGGCCAATGAAAGTAGAGAAGACTGAATAGCAAGCTTTATTTTATTTATTTAAATGCGGGATCTTTTGGCTAAGATCAGGTGTATTACCTGGAACACCTTGCAGATGGACAGATGAGCTTTGCTCAAAGCTTACCTTTTGAATCTTCCAATCGGTTGGAGTGAACGCATTGTTGTTCGGAAAATATTTGTGCATGAGTTACATTGAGTAGCACTAATATCATCTCACAATGTTAGACAGAGCTGGGGGTGGGGTGTTTTCCACCGAGTGTTAAACAAATGAAATTGCCGCTCCGTTGATACTACATCACAGCAGACGTATGGGCTTGTTTGCATCCAGAAATAGAACAATGTCTGTAATTTTTATTATTTTTTGGGGGGGGTCTCCCTCCCTCCCTTCCTTCCTCTGCCTTTTTCAATGACCCAGCTCTGGTCGTTGTCCGGCTGCCAGATCAGGCAACTATGAAAAACCAAGAATAGTACAGTACAGAGCAACAGGGTTGGAAGTGACCTTGAAGGTCTTATAGTCCAAGCTCAAGCAAGAGGCCATATACAGTGGTGAAATCCAAATTTTTTTACTACCACTTCTGTGGGCGTGGCTTGGTGGACATGGCAGTGGAAGGATACTGCAATATGTCCATTCCCACCCCACTCCAGGGGAAGGATGCTGCAAAATCTCCATTCCCACCCCTCTCCAGGGAAAGAGTGATGCAAAAAAGGAGCCTGAGTAGCGTAGGGGAGTAATGCCTCCTACAAAGGCAGCATTTAAGATCCAGCTGCTGCAATTACTTGTGAGTTCAATCCCAGGCAGGCTCAAGGTCGACTCAGCCTTCCATCCTTTATAAGGTGGGTAAATTGAGGACCCAGTTTGTTGGGGGCAATAAGCTGACTTTGTATAAATATAAATATACAAAAGTATGAAGGCTATTGCTTAACGCATTGTAAGCTGCCCTGTGTCATATAAATCAAATTTTTTAAAAAGTCCCCATTCCCTCCCCACTCCTGGGGGAAGGATATTGCAAAATTTCCAGCTGGAGCCAGCCAAAGGTGGCAATTTCTGGTTCTCCGAACTACTCAAATTTTCTGCTACCGGTTCTCCAAACTGCTCAAAATTTCCGCGTCCGGTTCTCTAGAACTTGTCACAACCTCCTTGATTTCACCCCTGGTCCTATACCATTCCAGACAAGTAGCTGTCCAATCTGTTTTTAAAATCCTCCAGTGATGGAGTATCCAAAATTCTGGAGGCCAGTCGTTCCACTATTAATTGTTCTCACTGTCGGGAAATTTCTCCTTAGTCTAATTTGCTTATCTTCTTGATATGTTTCTGTATGTTATTTCTTGTCCTGCCCTCAGGTGCTTTGGAGAATAGATTGACTCCCTCTTCTTTGGGGCAGCCCCTGAGATATTGGAAGACTGCTTTCATATCTCCCCTAGTCCTTCTTTTCATTAGCCTAAGCATACCCAGTTCTTGGGGGATGCGGTGGCTCAGTGGCTAAGACATTGAGCTTGTCGATCAAAAGGTCGGCAGTTCAGCAGTTCAAATCCCTTGTGACATGTAACAGGGTGAGCTCCTGTTATTTGTCCCAGCTTTTGCCGACCTAGCAGTTTGAAAGCACGTAAAAAATGCAAGTAGAAAAATAGGGACCACCTTTGGTGGGAAGGTAACAGCGTTCCATGCGCCTTTGGCGTTGAGTCATGCTGGCCACATGACCATGGAATTGTCATCAGACAGCGCTGGTTCTTAGGCTTAGAAATGGAGATGAGCACCTAGAGTCGGGAATGACTAGCAATATGTATGAGGGGAACCTTTACCTTTTTACCCAGTTCCTACAACCATTTGTTTAAACTCAACAGCAAAGATGAATGGAGAATCAGAACCCAAATTTATATTACATTCTTCCAAGAGGAAACTCTGATCAACTTGGCTCAACATATAAAGAAAGAAGGAGTTTTTTAATATCTTTCTAATGGCCAACAGAATAAATGCCAATTGTACATTGGGATAAGAAAGGATGACATTATTCCAGAGGGTAAATTCTGCAATCTTCAGAGATTTCCCCAAATTATTAATACTGACTTTCTAGCGGTGCTTGGTTCTACTTATGTAATGGGATGTGGGGATCACCTTGGGGGATGAAGGAAAGCAATGCGGCCTCGGAAGCAATCAGATAAGAGAGGGAGGAACCCCCAGTGCCTCAACAGTCAGGGGGAAGAAACTCAAAAAAGATCCCGTCTAATCGATCAGGCAGTTAAAAATAACCGCGGGAAGTTTGTATCTTCACAGTTGCAATATTCTGCTAATGTAGCCTTCTAATAAAGTCGATTTAGCTCATCCACTCATGTTCCCTGTCTGGTTTACCCAGGAGGGCTGACAACTTAAATATTGCAGCCAAAAAAAAAAAAAAGCAATTTCCTATCTACCTCCCTCCGGTAAATATTACATTATTACATTGATGGGGTTTTGTACAAGTAAATGAGACAGACAGACAGACAGACAGACAGAAGCCGACAACAATGTCGGCTTCAAAACCATTAATGGGACTGCCTGGGCCATGTTTTTGGTAGCCAGGGAAAATTATGAACATTTTAAAAACTTTTGGGGGGGCAAAGGATGGCTACGATTGAAAGGCAGATGATGCAAAATAGATTATGACAAAAGCTGAGCTTTTTTAGAGAATCAGTCTGTCCTGTGGATACAAACTAAGCCAGACCGTTTGATGTATTTATAAATAAATGTTTTGGTTTTTTTAATTTAAGCATTAGAATTGATGAAGATATGTGTCTTCATCAATTCTAATGCTTCAGGGGTGGGCTTCAACAATATTAGCAAGGGGTTCCCTGCCTGGATGCTGGGTGGGCATGGCCATGGTGGGTGTGGCCTATTCAGCTTCCTGCACCATGGTGGGGGGTGGGGGGTGCATTTTTGCCCTCCCCAGGCTCCTGAGGCTTTTCTCGAACCTCCAGAAGGGCAAAAATGGCCCTCCCAGGCTCCAGAAACCCTCTGGACCTACCAGAAGTTCAGGAAGGTGGGAAACGTCACAGAATCTTAGCTAGAGGTTCTCTTGAACCCCTGCGAACCCCCAGCAGCCCACCCCTGTACCAGTGGTGAAATCCAATTTTTTTTTTAACTACCGGTAATGTGGATGTGGTTAGGTGGGCATGGCAGGGGAAGGATACTGCAAAATCTCCATTCCCACCCCACTCTGGGGGAAGGATACTGCAAAATCCCCATTCCCACTCCAGTCTGGGGCCAGCCAGAAGTGGCATTTGCCTGTTCTCCGAACCACTCAAAATTTTCGCTACCGGTTCTCCAGAACCTGCTGGATTTCACCCTTGCCCTGTACGTGTTCCAGGATAATTTTGCAGGATCCCATCTGAGTCGGTCAGCAGGACCAGAAATTTCTGTCTTCCAAGGTTTTGGACTCGTGCTGGAGCCCATCCTCAAGGAACTTCACTTTCTAATTCTCTAATTAGAATTGAACTTCGGGTTTCTTATTTTCATTTTGCCCATATAAATAATCTAATCCTGGTTTTCCCATCCACTTTTGAGCACTCTGATTTTTGGGGGTTTATGTGGGAGAGAGAATAATAGTTTACTTGAGCCAAATAACAAGCATTCTAACCGTTGTTTTTTTAAAAATTAGATTTATATGCCGCCCTTCTCTGGAGACTCAGGGTGGCTTACAACGCGTTAAGCAATAGCCTTCAGACTTTTGTATATTTATACAAAGTCAGCTTATTGCCCCCACAAACTGGGTCCTCAATTGACCTCCCTTAGAAAGGATGGAAGGCTGAGTCAGCCTTGAGCCTGGTGAGATTCGATCTTAGTTTAGTTTAGTTTAGTTTATTAAATTTGTATACCGCCCTTCTCCTGATGGACTCAGGGCGGTGAACCGCCAAACATTAAAATACAAGCAATATAAAAGTTAAAATAATCTAAAAATGTAATTAAATCAAATTTTGGCTTTCCCAAATTTAAAACCCCTCATAAAATTCACCCATTAAAATCTACGTTAAGCCAGCCCGGCTTGCTGGAATAGAAAAGTCTTTAATGCCTTGCGGAAAGTGCGGAGGTCTGGGATTAATCGAATCCCCGGGGGTAACTCGTTCCAGAGGGCGGGGGCCCCCACAGAGAAGGCTCTCCCCCTGGGGGTCGCCAGTCGACATTGCCTGACCGACGGCACCCTGAGGAGGCCCTCTCTATGAGAGCGTATTGGCCGGTGGGAGGTTATCGGTGGCAGAAGTTGGTCTCGTAAGTACCCAGGTCCTAAGCCATGGAGCGGTTTAAAGGTGAGAACCAAGACCTTGAAGCGCACCCGGAAGACCACAGTAATTGCAGACAGCTGAATGTTTATAAAAGGCTTTAGTCTGCTGAGCTATCCAGGCTCTATCCAGGGTGCTATTGCTGTTATTGTTAATCACCATTCTTATAATTATATGAAATCTTACGGGCTATTGTAATGTTAATTAAATGAAATAGTTAATGTTGGGTGAAGGATATAGAATTGAAAGGGCAGAGAAGCTTGATTAAGTTTAAAAGTTAGGTTTAAATTAGGTTTGCGGAGTTGAGGAGAAAAGGATTGTGAGATCCTTGATGCTCCCTGAGCTTGGCTATTTTCTTGCAGATGTTTCATTACCCAACTAGGTAACATCTTCAATGCTAGAGGGGAGTGGGGTTTGGGTGGGAGGAGGAGGAAGAGGACGATGACAGCTGTGCGGTCCTTGGTGATCTCTGAGCTTGGTTGTTTTTGTTAGGATATGGTGTAAGCCTAACAGGTTGTCCAGGCAATATATGTGTTCTGCGACTTTAACATAGATATGTATCATGTGACTTTAAGTTTTACTGCTGTATCATTGTAATGCTGAGTCATGCTGTAATTAGATAATCACTAGTTGTAAACGTATTTAAGAAGGGATCTGTAATGTAGTCAGTTGATGGTATGCTACCATTGTGTGAGGAGTTGCTACCATTGTGCTGTCATCGTGGATGGATCTGCTACCATCGTGGTTTGTGTACCGGAGTGAACTTGTTATTCTAACCAATTACTGTTTGTATGGTAAGAAGATTTTTGTATCTCTGGACTGGCAAAGACTTGGATTGTTTAAAAGACTATGAGATTGTTTTTTTCACTATAAAGTAAATTTTTGATAAACCAATTTGCACGTCTCTCATTCATGGCTCTCAGCAACGTTTCTCTGTGCTCTACACTCTGCTGGTTGGTAACACAACAACAATATCCTTAACAGTTTTCTTACAGACATTTCATTACCCAACTAGGTAACATCTTCAGTTCAAGAAGGAAAAAAACCACGCTCCCTTCTAACACTGATGACGTTACCTAGTTGGGTTGTGAAACTTCTGCAAGCTCAGAAAGCACCCAGGACCCTCTCATTTCAACCCCGAGGTACAAATATTCTCTTCTATTGATCCAGGATATCTCCATGCAGACACCAAAAGAAATCCATTGTTGGGTTTCCACTTGTGAAAGTCAGATTTACAAAACCTGCAGGCGGGATATTTGTCTTCATATCTTTTTTTTTTTTTCTAATTGTAAAAAAAGAAAAAAAGGTGTCCTTCATAGCTACATAAATTTTCCAAGCCTTTATAATCTGAAGTGCCATCTTTTTCTTGTTTGTTTCAAACATTACATTACAAAAAAAGAACACATTTTCTCATTTGTATTACATGACATTATAGATGACCGGACAAACATCAGTTGATTATTCCTCTTTTATTTAAATTTTTGGGCTGACCCTGATAGCTTTTATTTGGACTACCCGTTAAATCAGGATAAATTTATTTCTCTAAAAGTAGCAAAAATTTTGCTATGTTACGTGTAAGGTTTGCCCATAAATGGTTGCTAACAGTTCTTGTTGTTAGGGCAGGGGTGAAATCCAGCAGGTTCTGACAGGTTCTGGAGAACCTGTAGTGGAAATTTTGAGTAGTTCGGAGAACCAATAGCGGAAATTTTGAGTAGTTCGGAGAACTGGTAGTGGAAATTTTGAGCAGTTCGGAGAACCAGTAGTGGAAATTTTGAGCAGTTCGGAGAACCGATAGCGGAAATTTTGAGTAGTTCGGAGAACTGGTAGTGGAAATTTTGAGCAGTTCGGAGAACCAGTAGCGGAAATTTTGAGTAGTTCGGAGAACCAGTAGTGGAAATTTTGAGCAGTTCGGAGAACAGGTAGCGGAAATTTTGAGTAGTTCGGAGAACCAATAGCGGAAATTTTGAGTAGTTCGGAGAACCGGTAGTGGAAATTTTGAGTAGTTCGGAGAACCAATAGCGGAAATTTTGAGTAGTTCGGAGAACCAGTAGTGGAAATTTTGAGTAGTTCGGAGAACCAGTAGTGGAAATTTTGAGCAGTTCGGAGAACAGGTAGTGGAAATTTTGAGTAGTTCGGAGAACCAGTAGCGGAAATTTTGAGTAGTTCGGAGAACTGGTAGTGGAAATTTTGAGCAGTTCGGAGAACCAGTAGCGGAAATTTTGAGTAGTTCGGAGAACCAGTAGTGGAAATTTTGAGCAGTTCGGAGAACAGGTAGCGGAAATTTTGAGTAGTTCGGAGAACCAATAGCGGAAATTTTGAGTAGTTCGGAGAACCGGTAGTGGAAATTTTGAGCAGTTCGGAGAACAGGTAGTGGAAATTTTGAGTAGTTTGGAGAACCAGTAGCGGAAATTTTGAGTAGTTCGGAGAACTGGTAGTGGAAATTTTGAGCAGTTCAGAGAACCAGTAGCGGAAATTTTGAGTAGTTCGGAGAACCAGTAGTGGAAATTTTGAGCAGTTCGGAGAACAGGTAGCGGAAATTTTGAGTAGTTCGGAGAACCAATAGCGGAAATTTTGAGTAGTTCGGAGAACCGGTAGTGGAAATTTTGAGTAGTTCGGAGAACCAATAGCGGAAATTTTGAGTAGTTCGGAGAACCAGTAGTGGAAATTTTGAGTAGTTCGGAGAACCAGTAGTGGAAATTTTGAGCAGTTCGGAGAACAGGTAGTGGAAATTTTGAGCAGTTTGGAGAACCAGTAGTAGAAATTTTGAATAGTTCAGAGAACTGGCAAATGCCACCTCTGGTTGGCCCCAGAGTGGGGTGGGAATGGAGATTTTGCAGTATCCTTCCCCTGGAGTGGGTTGGGAATGGAGATTTTGCAGGATCCTTCCACTGCCATACCCACCAAGCCATGCCCACCAAGCCACACCATGCCCACCAAGCCATGCCCACAGAACCGGTAGTAAAAAAATGTGGATTTCACCACTGTGTTAGGGGATAGTTTTGCATTATTCATTTTATTTATCATATTTTTACTGGTCAGGAATCAAATTAAAGTTCATTCTCTTTGTTGGTCTGTCTGCGCAACATTGATATTGCTCAATTAAAAATGAGTGTGTTTGTCCGTATGTATATACACATATACATATGCACACACGACAATCTGTATTCTACAATTCAGGCTGTCTGTAATGGCAACAAAAATAGAAATTTACCATTTTGTGATGGGCTGCAAAGTATGGAAAACCTTAATTGAGCATAATCACAATATGTTAGCAGCACATGTTGTATTACTCTAATGTGATATTTTCAGATTTCCAAAAGGAAAGTGCTTCTTCTCCGTCCTTCATTCCTTACATTGTGCATCACAGATGTGCCGTTCATCCGACTATTTATAGCCACAAGGCCTTCCCCTTCTCCCTTTTAAACACCATTTAATGTCTATAAATTGACACTGGAGCCCTTTTTCGAATGAGACGAGTCTTCTTCCAATTTCCAGATGTCGTTGGCGTAAAACGCCACAATCCATGTTGGCACGGACAATGGCATGCCAGAATTACAGTGGCAAGAACCTCTGAGAAGCCATAGAATTTTATTTGTTTTGTTAAATCTGTTTTAGGGAAACTGAGTTGATCTACCTGATTCCTGGCTGTTCTCTTTGACTCCTTCCTTCCACTATTTGCATCATCCTCATCTACTTCTCAAGGAAGCTGAATTTTCACAAAGATGTCTCCCAAATATGATAGTTTGAGTCAGGGGTGAAATTCAGCCGGTGCGATCCGGATCACACGATCCGGTAGGACCGACTGCGCGAAGCCCCGCCCACCCGCACGGACATCATGGCGTTCCTTTTTTGTGATGATTTTCAGCCTCTGCACATACGGCACACTCATATTTGCGAGCCAGTAGGGAGGCAAGTTGTTTTGCTGATTCATTGTTCCCACTGTCAGGAAATTTCTCCTTAGTTCTAAGTTGCTTCTCTTGATATGTTTCTGTTTGTTATTTCTTGTCCTCATGTGATTTGGAGAATAGGTTGATCACTTCTTCTTTGTGGCAACCCCCTTAGATATTGGAAGAGTGCTTTCATATCTCCCCTAGTCCTTCTTTTCATTAGCCTAAGCCTACCCAGTTCCTACAACCGTTTGTTTAAAATCAACAGCAAAGATGAATGGACAATCAGAATCCAAATTTATATTACATTCTTCTAACTCTGATCAACTTGGCCCAACATCTAAGGAAAGAAAGAGGCTTTTATTGTCTTTCTGAAAGTCAGCAGGATAAATGCCAATTGTATATTGGAATGAGAAAGGATGACATTATTCCAGAGGGTAGATTCTGCCATCTTTAAAAAATCCCCTAAATTATTAATACTGACTTTCCAGAGCTTTAGAGATGTGGCTTTCTCCTTAGTTCTAGGTTGCTTCTCTCTTGTTTCCATCCGTTGCTCCTTGTCCTGTCTTCTGGTGCTTTAGAGAATAGGTTGACCCCCTCTCTTCTTTGAGGCAGCCCTCTGGTATTGAAACACTGCTATTATGTCATCCCTAGTCAACTAGAACAATGATAGAGAACTTTGAAGAAATCAGAAGATGCTATTTCGCCTCCTAAACCTTCTTGTGAAGAAGGCACAGAAGAGGCTGTACTTTCTGAGAATGCTCAGGAAGATCAATCTATCTCAACATCTACTTCTGTCCTACTATCGCAGCACCATTGAGAGTGTTCCTGACATATGGCATTCTTGCATGGTATGGGAGCAGCTCTGCAACAGACAAAAAAGCTCTACAGAGAATCATTAAAACTGCCCAGAATATCATCGGACTCCAGCTACCATCCCTGGATGACATCTTCGAATCTCGCTGTTTGAGGAAGTTGCATAACATTCTCAGAGACTCTTCCCATCCTGCTTACAATCTTTTTGGATTGTTGCCTTCTGGCAGAAGATACAGAACAATGAAAACTCGGACCGCACGTCTTCTGAATAGTTTTTATCCCAGAGCTATAGTTGCACACAACAATGAATTAAAGGGACACCATCAGTGAGCTGTTGGACAGCATTACTTCATCTGTTGTGTGGATGTTTTGCTATTAGAATAGCAGTTACAGTATAAAGAAGAAAAGTGAAACACGTAGAAAAAATGAGATATACAAAAATTATCCCCATAGAAAAAACAAGATATACAAAAATGATCCCCATGTCAGTTAATACTTAGCTGGGTAACCTTTAGCATGAATTACGGCCTTACAACGTCTTCCCATGGAGTGAACCAAGTCTTTGAGTTCTGCAGCTGTTATCATGTGAAACCAAGATTGAATGATTGCTTCTACTAACTGGGTTTTATTGCTGGGTCGCTTCTGACTAACAAGTTTCTTTAGTCGGCTTCATAGATTTTCAATTGGGTGAAGGTCTGGGCCAGGCCATTGCAGCAGTGGAATATGATTCTCTTGAAATGCCCCCCCCAAAGTGATGTTATTAGCCATCAAACCTTAAAAATACACTTTTCCCAAAAGGTTTCAACAATTTTGGCCACTACTGTAAATAAAATTGCAGGAACTGAGTATACCTAGTCTAGTGAAAAGAAGGATAGGGGTGACATGATAGCAGTCTTTCAATATTTGAGAGACTGCCATAAACAAGAGATATGTGTGTCAAGCTATTCTCCAAAGCACCTGAAGGCAGAACATGAAGTAATGGATGGAAACTAATCAAGGAGAGAAACAACCTAGAACTAAGCAGAAACGTCCTGACAGAAGTTCCATTATGCAGTGGAACAGCTTGTCTCCAGAAGTATTGGGTGCTCCATCACTGGAGGCTTTTAAGAAGAGACTGGACAGCTGTTTGTCTAAAATCCTATAGGGTCTTCAGCTTGAGTAGGCGGTTGGAGTAGAAGACCTCCAAGGTCCCTTCCAACTCTGTTATCCTGTTATTGTTACTGTTGTATCATTGAGTTTCAGTGATGGGGTATTTGGGGTGCTGGTGGGTGGCTGTGTGCATGAGGGAGTGTGTGTCAGTGGTGGGTTTCACAGTTTTTTTACTATCGGTTCTGTGGGTGTGGCTTGGTGGGTGTGGCTTGGTGGGCGTGGCAGGGAAAGGATACTGCAAAATCTCCATTTCCTCCTGTTCAGCTGGGACTCAGGAGGGAGAGAATAGATGGGGGTTGGGCCAGTCAGAATTTTATCTACCGGTTCTCAGAACGACTCAAAATTTCCGCTACCGGTTCTCCAGAACTGGTCAGAACCTGCTGAAACCCACCTCTGGTGTGTGTTTGTGTGTGTGTGTGTGTCTGCTTGTGTTTTGTGTGGATACACAACTAACAAAAAATCAAACTCAAAACTTTTAAACTCAGAGTGCTGGACGTAAGAACAATGATGGAGAGAGATCTAAGGGCCCAAAAGCCTTGTCAGGCAATGACTACAAAGTCCCAAATGAAAGGGGTGGGGATGGGGAGTGTGGAGTGTGGAGCCCAGCCAAGTATGATTTATTCAAACCACAACTAAGGTGAACTAGGTCACTATTCCCTTCCCATCCTTATTAATGTTTCAGAAACTACTCAAGATGGAGTTGTTGTTTCAAAGAATGTTCTCCCAATTTCATCCTGTCCTCTTTAACTTCTGTTTTTATAAGGTTGCATCCTTTTCGTTTGGATCCTGGTTGGTGTTGTTTTTATTGTACACTTTCGTTGTGTTCCCCCCTTCCCCAAAGTCTGTATAAGATACCAAGAGTCTCTATCGCAGGGAGGGAAGGAGGGAGGGAGGGAGGGAGGGAAGGAGGAAGGAAGGAAGGAAGGAAGGAAGGAAGGAAGGAAGGAAGGAAGGAAGGAAGGAAGATTTGGCGAGAACAAGGAAGGAAAGAAACTTAGCTGTATATATTCAAAGAAGGAAGGAAGGAAGGAAGGAAGGAAGGAAGGAAGGAAGGAAATTTAGGTGTATGTATTCAAAGAATCAAGGAAGGAAGGAAGGAAGGAAGGAAGGAAGGAAGGAAGGAAGGAAGGAAGGAAGGAAATTTTGCTGTATATATTCAAAGAACCAAGGAAGGAAGGAAGGAAGGAAGGAAGGAAGGAAGGAAGGAAGGAAGGAAGGAAGGAAGGAAATTTTGCTGTATATATTCAAAGAACCAAAAAGGAAGGAAGAAAGGAAGGAAGGAAGGAAGGAAGGAAGGAAGGAAGGAAGGAAGGAAGGAAGGAAGGAAGTTTGGCATATATGCTTTTTTTTACTTTTTTGCACTGTATATTTAGTTGAGGAAACAGAGAATAAGAGCACCATGATAGCTGGAAGGAGATGCTATGTTGGGGAATTCTGTTCTAGAAAAATCAAAACAACGCAAGAAAATGAGATCAAAACTCTGAGAAGATTGCCAGTACTATCAAAAAGGGGAATGCAGCTAAACCAACTCCGGCTTCAGAACCAGCTGTCTTTCTGAAGTCTGATAGGGATTAGCAAGAGGGGAGAGAATGTAGATCTTGCATGTTCAATCTACAATGTGGCAGGGGAGAAGACGAACCACACTCAACCCAATTGGTCTCTGATGCACACTAGTTAAATTAGTTGTTAGTCATTGCATCACTGCCTGTTGACTTAACTCAAAAGACTCCATTAAAAAAAAAGATGGGAAGACATTCTAGTTCAGGGGAGTCCAATTTTGGCAACTTTAACACTTGTAGACTTCAATTCCCAGAATTCCCCAGCTAGCTCTTGTACTTTTGGCTCAGGGGCGTCCAATCTTGGCCATTTTAAGACATGTGTCAGACCAGGAAGCCATCTTTTACAATTGGGCCTTCAGGCCTGCAACATATTCTTCTGTGGGGAAATGGGAGGGGGGTTTGCATAGAGTGTGGATGATATGTAGTCAAAATAACATTCCTTTCTCAGAGAGTCAAGGACACCTTGCACTGACACCTAAAATTGGATGACTGGGAGGTGTCTCCAATTTGGATGGTGGATGATTGGACCATGTGATGGTCATGAGGGTGCTGGGCAGGGATTTGAACTTTCACTTGGGTGGGGAAAACCTAGAAACTTTCAGATTTGGGTTTTCCCAGATGTGCCAATATGACATCTCTAATAAAAAGTAACTTTGAGGAAATCTAAGCCTTGGAGGTTTCTTTCGTTACTTGGAACCCTGACAACTTGTGGACTTCAATTCCCAGACTTCCTCAGCCACTTCTTGCACCTTTAGACCAGGGGTGTCCAACCTTGGTGACCTTAAGACTTGTGGACATCATCTCCCAAAATTCCCCAACCAGCCATGAAATTCTGGGAGTTGAAGTCCATGGGTCTTAAAGTGACCAAGGTTGAACACCTCTGTTTTAATTGGAAATAGACCTGGAAAAGTGCTTCTGATTCAAGGCAGGATCTGTATCCATATGGTGTACATGTGTGTGTTTTATCAGAACGTGTTAATGTTCCTTGCAAAGAAAATGAGCTTACACATCATTACAACTGCTCCTAGCCAGGTGGTAAAAGAAAACTTACTTATCAGCTCAAACACAGGAATAAATAGGCCCAGCATGAATTGGCAAGTCGTATTAAACCATCTTCCTGGGTGGTAGACGGTTTCTGCTAGCTTTCTGATCTTTACAGTAGCCCAGGTCGACCTTATAAATCTAGTGTGTTATGAAAGGTTTGGACTGCAATCAGTTCTTGTTTGTCACTGATACTTATATACCAAATTAGGAGGAGTATCAGGTATACTTGCCACCTAGAGCGATGTATAAACACAATAACGGAAGAATAGTACCTCTTTCGTATTGCACTGGTGAGACTACACTTGGAATAAAAGTAAAGGTTCCCCTCACAAATACGTGCTAGTCATTCCTGACTCTAAGAGGCGGTGCTCATCTCCGTTTCAAAGCTGAAGAGCCAGCGCTGTCTGAAGACGTCTCCATGGTCATATGACCGGCATGACTCAATGCCAAAGGTGCATGGAATGCTGTTCCCTTCCCACCAGAGGTGGTCCCTATTTTTCTATTTGCATTTTTTACATGCTTTCGAACTGCTAGGTTGTCAGAAGCTGGGACGAGTAATGGGAGCACGTAAAAAATGCAAGTAGAAAAATAGGGACCATTTTTGATGGGAAGGTAACAGCGTTCCGTGCGCCTCTGGTGTTTAGTCATGCCGGCCACATGACCACGGAGACGTCTTTGGACAGCGCTGGCTCTTCGGATTAGAAACGGAGATGAGCACCGTCCCCTAGAGTCAGGAATGACTAGCACGAAGCCGAGAACACCAGCCTGAAGATGACGAATGAGACTTCGTCGAAACGTCGCCAAGACACTTCCAATTTTATGCAGGAGAAGACCTGAATAACCAAAGACCTATATACAAACACCTGCGAAAACCTCAGAAAACATATATAGAGAGAGATGGGGGGGAGGGAGGGAGGGAGAGAGGGAGGGAGAGAAGGATGTAATACTTCTTTTATTTAATATTTTGTTTGTATCTGGCCATAAGAGTGTCATAAATTTGAAATTTGAAACATAGCAGACGGCTATGTAGATTTTAAGTGAAGACCTCTGTGTGTGTGTCTGTGTGTCTGTGTGTATGTGTGTATGTATGTATTTATACACACACACACACACACACACACACATAATAAAAAAAGTTTGGTACCCTCTGATGTTGCAAGCAATTATTTTCACAGCCCTGGACAATCTGTTCTGTAAAGCTTTGTTCTTTTATCTTTTAGATGTGAGATGGTTTAGCAAGTTGGGAAAGGCTTAATGTGAAGAGAGGGCAGAGGGAGGGAAGGAAGGAAGTAAATACACAACAAAGACTTTCGAGATGGAAATAATGAAAAATACACCAGGGTTAAAAAAAAAAAATATTAAGCAATACAACTCATTGACTTTCTGAAGCAACGTTGAAAGGCTGATTTGAATGGCCTCTATACTGATTTTAAACAAACTCAAAAGTTTGGACTCTGCACAGAGACCAATCGGCATTTTCCGAACGAATTCAGAAATCCAAATCCAAAATGCCACAGCCCACATGGTTTTGTGCAAGTCTCGATTTTGACACGTGCCACTTCTTTGGCGGGAGGTGCGTTGGTTGCCAATTTGTTTCAAAGTTGTTGTTTTTTTTAATTAGATTTATATGCCGCCCTTCTCCGGAAACTCAGGGTGGCTTACAATGAGTTAAGCAATAGCCTTCATACTTTTGTATATTTATATTTATACAAAGTCAGCTTATTGCCCCCACAAACTGGGTCCTCAGTTGACCTACTTTAGAAAGGATGGAAGGCTGAGTCAACCTTGAGCCTGGTGAGATTCGAACTTACAGTAATTGTAAGCAGATGAATGCTCTTCTTTCTTTCTTTCTTTCTTTCTTTCTTTCTTTCTTTCTTTCTTTCTTTCTTTCTTTCCTTCCTTCCTTCCTTCCTTCCTTCCTTCCTTCCTTCCCTCCTTCCTTCTTTCTTTCTTTTTTCCTTCCTCCCTTCCTCCCTTTCTTCCTTTCTTTCTTCTTTTTTTAAAAATTACATTTCTATGCCCCCCTTCTCCAGAGACTCAGGGCGGCTTATAATGCATTAAGCAATAGCCTTCATACTTTTGTATATTTATACAAAGTCAGCTTATTGCCCCCACAAACTGGGTCCTCAATTGACCTACCTTAGAAAGGATGGAAGGCTGAGTCGACCTTGAGCCTCGAACTTTCAATAATTGCAGACAGCTGAATCTTAATAACAGGCTATTAGCCTGTTGAGCTATCTAAGGCTCTTGTTAATTCAATTCAGGGTGTTGATTGTCACCTTTAAATCCTTCATGGCTGAGGGCCAGGTTATGCGAAAGGTCTTTTCCAGCGATAGGTTTCAGATTATGTTACTACTGGTTTGCTGCGTGCGTTCACGCTCGCTCCGTGCATGCGCCTGCCTTCTGCACATGCACCTGGCCTTTCGTGCATGAGATTTGCTCACATGTGTGCCTTCTGCATTTAGGCAGGCACCTAACTGACCTAGGCTTCCTGAGTCATTAAAACACACGAGTAGTCCCAAAAACCTCTTTGATTGCAACAGCTGTGAATTCTGTTCATTCACAGTTGAGCCCCAATTAGTTGTAAAGAGTCCTTCGAGAGAAGTCCTTCGGGATAATCACCCACCTTGATCTCCCTTGACAGGCCTAATTGGCAAAGCCACACAGAGCCCAGAATCAAACAGAGATGCCGACTGGGAACAGAATGAACAACGTTGCTTCCTGCAAAGGCCCATGTGCCTTTGCTCCACTTTTAAGTCTTATGGGAGGGGCCAATCATCTCCCAGCCCTACTCTCTAGTCGTCCCTTTTGCTTTAGCTGCTCTTGCCTTCTGGCAGCTCTGCACATGCGCGCACTAGGAACAGGCTCCTCCTGTTCCTCTGCCTTGCTGAGATCCAACTCTGGAGGCAGCACGTACGTCCCAGATGGCCCTTTCTCTGTCTCCAATGCAGAGCCCTCATCTGAGCCTTTCCCAGACTCCAGGACCGGCCCATGGTCCTCCCCTGCCTCCTCACTGTCCAACTCTGCTGCCAGTTCCGTAGGCTGCTGGAGGACCACAACACCACCAGAGTGGGGAGGTAAAGGATATTATAGATCCCCTCTCTTAAAGAGGTCCATCTAGTAGGACCAAGAAGAAGGACTTTCTCCATGGTGGCTCCCTCCCTGTGGAACATCATCCCTTTGGAGAGAAGATTGGCTCTCAGCTTCATAGTCTTTCAAAAGGCGCTGAAGATCTGGTTTGGCCAGCAGGCTTGGGGATCCCAGGGTGATAATGGAGTCCATCAAGTGGTTGGTTTGAATATTGTCACCAGTGGGGTGAAGGTTTAATGAGTTCTATACAGGTAGTCCTTGATTTACAACAGTTCATTTCTCGACCGTTCAAAGTTACAACAACCCTAAAAAAAAAGTACTTATGACCATTTTTCACACTTACAACCATCTCCATGGTGGCAATGGACACTTAGCAACTGACTCGTATATTATGACGCTTGCGACCTTCTGACAAGCAAAGCCGATGGGGAAGCCACATTCCCTTAATAACCATGTTACTAACTTAACAACTGCGGTTGATTGACTTCACAGCGGTGGCCAAGAAAGGTTGACGAACGGGGCAAAATTCACGTAACCACTGTTCTCGCTTAGCCACCGAAATTTGGGCGGCTCCATTGTGGTCGTAAGTCAAGGATTTACGACCACAATGTAAAACCCCAAATACAATACTCTTGTATTTGGGGTTGGAGTAAATATCCCAAATACAATACACTTGTATTTGGGGTTTTATTCCTGTGAGTCGTCCTGCGTGAGTGAGTTGGGGGGGGGGACCGTATAAATTTTCTTAATCAATCAATAAAATGAAGAAGACATCCAGCAATGGGCTGAAATATCGTCTCACTGTTTTCTTTCTCCCTTCTCCGCCGCGAATACTGACAGTGTTTTTCAGCCTTAATTACACCTGACAGAATTGGTTGTTTATCATTACTAAATGCATCCATCTCTGTTTCCCCCCCTTCATAAGGAACAGGAAAGTGAAATGTAGTTAATGACATTGTTGCTTTGCAGGTGCTAGGATGATTTATTGTTCTGGGGGAGAAATTATTTATGAGGCTGCTGCTTGACGGTGAGAAAGTGACTCTTGACTGCGGGTGAATTATGGCCTCCGTTTGACCAGAGAACATCTTAAGTATTTGTTTTTAAAAAATGTATATTTACAGTCGGCACGTTGGAGCAGTGATGGAAACAAGATCTTTATAAAGAGCTGATTGAATCTGGATTGGTTCGAAACGAGTCCTGGTTATGGTTTTAAATGCTGGATCATTTAAAAATAAAAAATTCTCAGCCCAAAAGTTAGAAGCTTCATGCCAGCAGGAAGATAAAATGGAGACGGTCCAAAAGCTATTTGTTATTACTCTGGGGCTTCTAAATCTAAAGCTATTGTGGTAGGACACGAAACTTATTTCTTATCGACTAAAACGACCATCAGTTTCACGTTTCAGCTAGGTTAGGAAGCAAGTAGTAGAGGTACTCCTTATTGATCTGGTGTATAGAAGGGACACGGTAGCTCAGTGGCTAAGACGCTGAGCTTGTCGATCGAAAGGTCGGCAGTTCGGCGGTTCGAATCCCTGGTGCCGCGTAATGGGGTGAGCTGCCGTTCCTTGTCCCAACTTCTGCCAACCTAGCAGTTCGAAAGCATGTAAAAAAAAAATGCAAGTAGAAAAATAGGAACCACCTTTGCTGGGAAGGTCACAGTGTTCCATGTGCCTTTGGCGTTGAGCCATGCTGGGCATATGACCATGGAGACGTCTTCGGACAGCGCTGGCTCTTCGGCTTTGAAACGGAGATGAGCACCGCCCTCTAGAGTCGGGAACGACTAGCACGTATGTGCAAGGGGAACCTTATAGATTAAGTAGCATCAAGAAGGTATATTTGAAAACCAGCATTAGTCAGTGACTGGGTCAGACTTCATGTTCAACCATGACATACTTTAACCATGATTTACCAATTGGATTAAAATGTTAGATTCATAAAAGAACACGAAGGCATAAACGATTACAGGTAGTCCTCGACTTACAACCACAATGAACCACTAAGAACACTCTCACCAAGTCTCATCAATATAAAGAGAGAGCAATCCCCACTCCCTTCTAACATTGATGATGTTGCCAAGTTGGGTAATGAAACATCTGGAAGAAAACAACCAAGGTCAGAGAATACCAAGGACCTGACAAGTCCTCCTCCTCTTCCTCCTCCTCTCCCGAAATCCCACTCCCTTCAAGCATTTTACCTAACTGGGTAATGAAACATCTGGAAAACACCAGCAACCACAAAGAGCAGCAAGGACCTCACAGTTCTTTGTAAAGCTCACATTTTAGGATCCTTCATTTTGTCTGGTATTACTCCCGGAATCATTGATCAGAATTGTGTTCCTTAGAGATGCTGTGGTCGGCAATGGGGATCTACTGGATTCCCAGTGGCCCCAGTTCATTCCACCATTATTATTATTATTGTTTATTGGTTCGATTTATATGCCGCCCTTTCTCCGGAGATTCAGGGCATCTTACAATGTGTTAAGCAATAGCCTTCATACTTTTGTATATTTTATACAAAGTCAGCTTATTGCCTCCACAAACTGGGTCCTCAATTTACCTACCTAAGAAAGGATGGAAGGCTGAGTCAATCTCGAGCCTGGTGAGATTCGAACTTGCAATAATTGCAGACAGCTGAATGTTAATAACAGGCTTTTAGTCTGTTGAGCTATCCAGGCACTTCAGGGGAAAGATGGGGAAAATCTGAGGCTCAGTGTGTTGTGTGATTGCACCCAACATGGGCCACATAAATGGTCAGTCTATCTGAATAGACAGGTATTTGATTCTGGATTGAGCATTGTTGGCCCTTTGTTAGCTGTCAACACTCTTGGTCTTGAACAAGTTCTATTTTCTTATTGAAACTCTTCTTAGTCTGTTGCAGAAAAAAACACTATTATTTTATTTTATTGGTTCGATTTATATGCTGCCCTTCTCCGGAGAATCAGGGCGACTTACAATGTATTAAGCAATAGCCTTCATACTTTTGTATATACCTGCTTAGTAGGGCTTTTG
Organism: Masticophis lateralis; assembly: GCA_030761175.1. NCBI lineage: Eukaryota > Metazoa > Chordata > Lepidosauria > Squamata > Colubridae > Masticophis > Masticophis lateralis. The sequence continues at coordinate 9,005,949 of JAUDYJ010000013.1, forward strand.
GCCCCCCCAAGCGGTGTTCTTTTTTATACAAAGTCAGCTTATTGCCCCCACAATCCGGGTCCTCATTTTACCTACCTCGGAAGGATGGAAGGCTGAGTCAACCTTGAGCCTGGTGAGATTCGAACTTGCAGTCATTGCAGGCAGCCGGTGCTACTTCACAGCACTTTAGTCTGCTGCACCATCATGCTTCTACCATGGGAAAAACTCATCTCAATACTTGAACAAAGGTTTGGGGCGGGACGATTCAGCTATACCAGAGGTCAGCAACCCGCAGCTCTGGAGCCTCATGTGGCTCTTTCATCCCTCTGCTGTGGCTCTTTGTTGCCAGTCGGCTGCACAATTGAGAGGGCTTTTGGTTAGGACAGGTAGAGGAAAAAGGACTCCGTGCTAGGAGGAAACTCTATCGTGGGGGAACCGGACTTCCAGTTGGCAGAGGAAAAAGGAGGAGACTCTATGGTGGGGGAACCGAACTGCTGGTCAGCTCCAGAATTGAACGGGGGGGGTGGGGGGGTGGGGCTTTTGGTTAGGATCTTTGTGGCTCTTGTGTTTAAGGTTGCCAACCCCTGAGCTATACCGACGTGAACTTCCCAAGGGGCATCTTTTCAGGTGCCTTTGTGATCCTAAAAGGTACTCAATTCTTGCTGAAAAACGGTTAAGCACTGTTAGTTCGTTCTCTTACAAAAGAGCTTAATGTAGTAAAATATTTGCATATTTAACCACATCAAAGGGGCTTTCCAAAACTTCAAAGGATAGCTTCCAAAGGCTTTTTTCTCTCTCTCTTCTGATTTAGGATTTATGCTCTGCAAACCAGGGATGAAATCCAGCAGGTTCTGACAGGTTCTGGAGAACCCGGAGTGGAAATTTTGAGCAGTCGGGAGAACTGGCAAATACCATCTCTGGCTGGCCCCAAAGGGGGGAAGGAATGGAGATTTTTCAATATCCTTCCCTAGATGTGGGGAGGGAATGAGGATTTTGCAGTATCCTTCCCCCAGGAGTGGGGAGGGAATGGGGATTTTGCAGTATCCTTCCCCTGGAGTGGGGAGGGAATGGGGATTTTGCAGTATCCTTCCCCCAGGACTGGGGAGGAAATGGAGATTTTGTAGTATCCTTCCCCTGGAGTGGGGAGGGAATGGAGTTTTTACAGTATCCTTCCCCCCAGGAGTGGGTGGGAATGGGGATTTTGCATTATCCTTCCCCTGCCGTGCCCACCAAGCCACACCACGCCCCCAGAACCGGTAGTAAAAACAAAATTGGATTTCACCACTGCTGTAGACCTATTTCAGAAGGTACACATCCTCAAGTAAGCCCTCCCCCCCTCCACGCACACAGAGTTTGACACCCTGCTTCATTAAAGTATTGATGCTTTAATGAGTGCCCTGCCCCCACATCCGCAAGTTCCTTAATGTGACACGACTACAACATTTCACATGGATAAACTAGGATAGACTATAATTATAAAACTTCTGTAGCGCAGAACGATCCTCCCCTTCCTCTTTTCCTTAATAACGTAGCAACCAACTTGTGGCAATTAAGGAACCCAGCAGAGGAGAATGGAGAATGGGGGCCCTTCTAGCATCCACCATTCAGTTTTTCTCTCCACATTCCTCCCCTCACTCCATTCCCAGTCCTTCCTGGGTTTAGCAGCTGACTCCATTCAAACTCAAAATATTGTATGTACAGCAGAGACAGAGGATGAATTCCATATATATATGGAATAGATAGATAGATAGATAGATAGATAGATAGATAGATAGATAGATAGATAGATAGATAGATATATGTTTTCTGAGGTTTTCGCAGGTGTTTGTATTTAGGTCTTTGATTATTCGGGTTTTCTCCCGCGTAAAATTGGAAGTGTCTTGGCGATGTTGAAGCACGAAGCCAAAAACACCAGCCTAAAGATGAGACTGTCGAAATGTCACCAAGACACTTCCAATTTTACACAGGAGAAAACCCGAATAACCAAAGATATCTATCTATCTATCTATCTATCTATCTATCTATCTATCTATCTATCTATCTATCATCTATCTATCTATCTATCTATCTATCTATCTATCTATCTATCTATCTATCTATCTATCTATCTATCTTCATCTGTCTCTGCTTATTGGCCATGATTTCCCTCTTTCTCTCCCTCCCTCCCTCCCTCCCTCTCTCTTTCTCTCTCTCTTTCTTTCTTTCTCTCTCTCTTTCTCTCTCTCCCTCTCTCTCTGTCTCACACACACACACACACACACCTCCCTCCCTCCCTCTCTGTGAGAAATGGTCATAAGTCACTTTTTTCAGGGGTGGTGTAACTTTGAACAGTCCCTGAATGGGCTGTTGTAAATCGAGAGCTACCTGTATTCTCACAATGGGTTAGGGGGCCAATTTGGTGTAGGGATTAAGGCACCAGGCTTTAACCTGGGAGTCCTAGTCCTATAAACCTAGTGAGTTCTAGTTCTGTCTCAGACTGAACATACATGTCAGTTGGGTGACTCTGGGCCACTCCCCCTCACTAAGTTTGCCCTAGGAAAGAGGCAAAGGCAAACCGCTTCCAAAATCTTGTCAAAATATTTTTTGCCAGTGTTAGGGGGAAATATCCATTTGGTTCAGTTCCAAGCTGGGAGAAAGACACTGGAAACATGGAGACTGATTGTGTTGGAAATGAATTCAACCAAGCAGCACGGGTGAAGGAAAACAAAGAGACTTTATTAAAAGAAAATAATAAAAAATAATTTTGCAAAATAGGGTGGGACCAGCAGAGACCTCAACAAGGAGTTTGAGCCAGGAAGCCACACCTGAAGTTTCTTTTTTTTTTTTTTTTTTTTGAAAAAGTTTTTATTTTTATTTTTAAAAACAGAAACATAAAATACATCTTTTCAGAACGAAGTTTTGATCCGGTCATAAATTTGTACAATTACTAACACCTTTTTTTAAAAAATTCACATCTCCATAAATTACCATCTTATAAAATATAAAGAAAGAAAAATAAATAAAAAATAAAGTTTAGTTAAATGTATTCTTAATAATATTCAAATCATTACAATTGTTATCAGTGTTTAAACAATATTTTAACTATGACTCCCAATATAACATCTACTTTTTTACTATATATCCCAACATATTATTTTACATTTTCAAAGAACACAGCTTAATATTTTACTCAATGATTTCCCTAAATTCATCTATTTAGCAGTACCATTATCCAAAAACCCGTTACTTAAATCTTTAAATCCTAGAAGAATATCATTTCAATTTTCTTTTTTTTTTGTTTAGATGAATGTGTTCTTAGGAAGTTTCAAAAGCATTACATTTTATAGTTCCCTATCCCGACGCCCTCCCCTCCTCTCCCAGGCTCCTCCTACATCGGGTCCAGTGACCGATCACGGCTTATCCGAAGCGCCTTTTAGAGAGAACATCATCTCTTTCTGTAATTACCTGTTTATCGCCACCTCCCCATAACTACCCATACAATATTTTGCAAGCATGGCTCTTCCTTATCTCTATTGCCTTGGCGTTAAAGAGTGGGTCTCTTTCTAACTTGCCTCAAACTTGCCTCTAGCCTCAAACAAAAGAAGATCTATTCTAACACAGCATTGTTAAATATTGGTATGCTTTTAGCATGTCTTTTCTCCAACTATCTTATTTACGAGACTGCCTTCTGCCACCAATAGCCTCCCACCGACCAGTTCGCTCTCACAGAGAGGGATTCCTCAGGGTGCCGTCAGTCGAATTATGCCGACTGGAGACCCCCAGGGGGAGGACCTTCTCTGTGAGGGCTCTGGCCCTTTGGAATGAATTGCTCCCGGATATACGTAACACCCCTGACCTTCGGGCTTTCCGCCGTGCCCTCAAGACCCTGATGTTCCAACAGACGGAGCTAAACAGTTAATTGGTTTTAAAATTTGTCATTTTAATTTTGGGTTTTTAATTCAATTGGGCCAAATTGTTTAATAATTTTAAATTTTTTTAAAAAATTAATTTGATTTATATGCCGCCCTTCTCCGGAGACTCAGGGCAGCTTACAATGTGTTAAGCAATAGCCTTTATACTTTTGTATATTTTATACAAAGTCAGCTTATTGTCCCCATAAACTGGGTCCTCAATTTACCTACCTTAGAAAGGATGGAAGGCTGAGTCAACCTTGAGCCTGGTGAAATTCAAACTTACAGTAATTGCAGACAGCTGATGTTAATCACAATGCTTTAGTCTGCTGAGCTATCCATGATGTTATGATGTTTGTGTGTTTGTGTTTTTACCATGGCTGTACACCGCCCTGAGTCCTACAGGAGAAGGGCAGTATAGAAATATAATTAATAAATAAATAATAAATTAAAGCAGAATAATGTCTAACAAATTTAACAGAGTAGCAGATCTGGAAGGGACCCTGCAGATCAACCAATCCAACCCCCTGCCTGAGCAAAATTGAATCTTTACTTATATGCACTTCTAAACTATATACCTACCTACATACCTACTGTACATACTATTTTATTTTTGAATTTTCTCATCTCCTACAATTAGGAAGAGGGTTTAATGATGAAGTAGAACCACCACGCATATGTAATTCTGGGTAGCTGACCTCATGGAGTTGAGAGAGAGGGGTATTTATACCTTCTTTTGGGCTTTGCCCATGAGCTTCCTGTTCCTGTGCAAGAACATGTATTCTATTGGCTGTTGTAGGGGTCATAGCTGGCTTTGTAGGTTGTCTGAGTCCCAGGTTTGGTTGATGTTTGCTGAGTGATGCAATGTCCCCAGGTGATTGTGCCATGATTGAGCTCTGCTCCGCTAGATGGGTTAATCCTATTATGTCTCATCACCCTGGAGCTGGAGGTCTTTTGTCTTGTAGATAGGCTGGCCCAGTCTTTCTTAATGGACACCATATATCTGCTGGGGGCAGGGAGCTGCTTTCTGTCTTTAAAACAGGTTTTCTCCTTTTACCATCCAGGGAAACGTGACATTCTGCCTTTTTAATATTTCTCAAAATATTTCATTCTTCCAAGAGAGGGGGGTGGGGTGTCTTCCCTCACCAGGAATGACACTGACTGGAAAGGATGCACACACAAATTAATGGTTATCCGACCCAGATTTCACAAGGAGCTAACTGCCCTTCTCCCAGGACGAAATTATCTTTTCATGCACATTATAACAAATATTTCCAATTTCTGTCCGGAAAAAAACCATTGCGCTTTTGACAAAGATTCACGGCTGATGTTGAAACAAGCCCGAGACTGCAAAGAAATCTATATAATCTATATAAATGCCTGTAATCTCTAGGCATTTCGTTTCAGATCTGGGAGCGTTTGGGTTTGGACATTGCATGCTTTTCTCTCCTTCACCCTCTCCTCCCTTGCCCTTCTCCCTCGGTTCTTTCCAGCTGACTTTGAAAGAGCTTATTTCTGGGCAAACGCAAAATGCTAAGCCTTACCCCCTCTGAAAAAAAAAAAGGTTTCTAAGAAAGGCATTTATTTACAAGAACAGTGCCACCCTAGGCCACAGCTGCGGCAGATGTACCAACTAACAGCTTGGCATAAACTAATGGGAGTTCAGCTGGCGGCTCGGTTGCTAGAAACAAGTCCAAGAGGAGGCAGAGAAATTCGCATGAGGACGTCTTAGCATACGAGGCACAGATGCAGAGAGTCAAAGTCAGAACAAGAGGTGAATCTTAGAAGCCCATCCAGGAAAGCAGTTCAGAAAAGGACCGCTTTAGGACGAAGCAGCGGGTGGAAATAATAAGGGGATTCAAGGATTCGGCCTGAATATTAATTTGGAATGCCACGCATCTGAATCTCTGGATTGAGTGAATCACTCAGTCAGGCTGAATCAGATACTCTTTTGGGAGGGATCCAATGTCTTTTTCTGAACAGGCTAGGACAGTGGTGGCGAATCTTTTAACTTACCAAGTGCCGAACAGGTACGTGCTTCGTGTGCCATCGGCGCAAACACGCGGCTCCTCCCCGCCCGTGCCCCACGTGCACAACTGCATCATCTGCGCCTGTGCGCGGCTTTTGTGTGGTTCCCCTCATGTGCTGCATGCACAATTGCAAAATCTGGGCATGTGTGCAGGCTTCGCGCAGCTCTCCCCGTGCACTGGGCATTCAACCACACCATCTGCGCATGCGTGTGATTTAGATTTAGATTTATTAGATTTATATACCGCCCTACTCTCGAAGGACTCAAGGCGGTGAACAGCCAACAATAAAAATACATATATACAAAATTTAAAACTCAAATAAAATCAAATTAAATAAATTTGGCCCAGACGGAATTAAAACACCCCACACAATTTAAAACAAATTAAAATTCAACACTAAAAGAAGAGAGGTTAGGCCAGGCCCGCCTGGTGAAATAGAAAGGTCTTAAGAGCGCGGCAGAAGGTGCGCAGATCCGGGATCCTCCGTATCTCCGGGAGGAGCTCGTTCCAGATAGTAGGTGCCCCCACAGAGAAAGATCTCCCCCTGGGGGTCACCAGCCGACACTGTTTAGCCGATGGCATCCAGAGGAGCCCCTCTCTATGAGAGCGCACCCGCCGGTGGGAGGCTATTGGTGGTAGTAGGCAGTCCTGCAAGTACCCAGGTCCTAAGCCATGGAGCGCTTTGAAGGTGGTAACCAAAACCTTGAAGCGCACCCGGAAGACCACCGGGAGCCAGTGCAGCTCGCGCAGGAGAGGTGTCACATGGGAACGCCATGTCGCTCCCATCACCACCCGCGCGGCCGCACTCTGAGCCAGTTGGAGCCTCCGGGTGTTCCTCAAGGGGAGCCCCATGTAGAGAGCGTGTGGTGCACATGCACGAATGCCGTCTGCGCATGCCTGCCCTGCATGCAAGTGCTCTCGTACGCATGCGCAAACAGGCGTGCATGTGCAGGAGAGCGCTGAAGACCAGCTGGGCCCCCTGAATTGCACGCATGCGCACCAGAGGCCCGAACACCAGCTGGGGTGCGTGTGCATACTCAGCTGCAGGTGAGTTGGGTGACACAGCTCATGTCCCTGGAAAGATGACTCTGCATGCCATCTCGGGCATGCATGCCATAGATTCGCCATCACGGGACTAGAAAAATCAAATCACATCTGAGGTCAGGTATAAAGATGCAGCACCACACATTAAGCTCCAGTTAAACTGATTTATTTATTTATTGCAATAGACTTACGTACCACTTCCTAGGGCTGTGACATTTTATTTCCAATTGTAGTTGTAAGGAGAGGTGATATTCAGCCGGTTCGGAGCGGTTCATCTGAACCATTAGCAGAAATCATGGGTGGCCGCACCCACCCGTCCCAGCTCTATCCTATCCTATTTAGGCACATTTTTGAGTCCAGGTGCATGCGCGGAAGACACGCGGGCCAGCAAAGGGAATGTGTGGAAGGCCGGGCACATGCTAGAGAAGCTTTTGCGAATCGGTAGGGAAAGTAAGTGAATACCATCCCTGGTTGTAAGTGGTGGATTATACCGAAACTTGCTTCTTGCAAAATGCTAAAATATTGAGAAGCAAAGAAGGGAGAGAAGAGAGACTTGGTATCTATGCCAAAATGACTCTGGAGAGGGCGATTATAGCTTCCTTTAATGAAAAATTCAGCTCAAGAGGCCTGCTTTAATTGTTTGCCAAATAAAAATAGCTAAATGTTAGGATAAATCAGTGTTGCGTCTCTTGAGGTTCTAAAGCATTGTGTATTGCTGGTGTAGGGTTTGGAGAGATAGCCTTCCCTCATTGAGGTTTCCAGACATTGCTACCAAACAGACATTTTTAAAGGAGAAATGGCTTGATAATTGCCTGGAGATCAGCCACATCCATGATATTTCTTGTGCTTCTTTTAGTACAACCAGCTTCAGTTGTCCTCCTAGGCAGCCTGTTTCTTTGGGGAGCGTACAACTCAAAGATCAAGTTGTCTGGGAGTTTAGAAGAAGTTGTACATTCTGATTTTACGGAATACATATTACTGCATTGGTAGTACTTCCTCTCCTAAAAGGAGGAAACTGTGACCATCCCAGACCAAGCTAAGACCAAAAACGCTGGAGAATTCATGGAAGCCTGGCACTCTGACAAATTGGCCATCGACAGACACATAGACATAAGCAACATCTACATACTGTGCAAAAAGACAATCAACAAGCTAAAAAGGGAACAAAAAGACCAAATCACCTCCCCACCAGCAGATGAGCATAGAGTAACTCCAAGATTAATATCAGATCAGGGATCAGCAATCTGTGGCTCTGGAGCCGCATGTGGCTCTTTCACCCCTCTGCTGCAGCTCCCTGTCACTCAAAATATGCGTCACAACTGCCAATGTCGGACACCCGCCATTCATGCGATTTATTGAGCTTTTCAAGCCACAGTTTTTTGCCCAGTTGCTGGGTGGGCGTGGCCATGGTGGGCGTGGCCTACTCGGCCTCCTGCACCACAGTAGGAGGGGGACATTTTTGGCCTCCCCAAGCTCTGGAGGCTTTTTTCAATCCTCCAGGAGGGCGAAAATGGCCTCCCGCAGGCTCTGGAGGCCCTCCGGAGGCTGGAAATGGCCCCATTTCTGGACTTCTGGAATTTCCAGGAAGCCTGTTTTTTGCCCTCCCCAGGCTCCAGAGGCTTTCCTTAAGCCTCAGGGAGGGCAAAAACGGCCTCCCCTGGGCTCCGGAGTCCGGAAATGGGCCCATTTCCAGATTTCTGGAACTTCTGGGAGGCCCTCCCAGAGCCTCGGCATGGGCCCTGCACTTACCTGGCATCCAAAACATGCCACATGGACACTCCTGAGAGGGGCAGAGCCAGTCATTCCTTGCAACTACCAGTTCGGCGAACCAGATTTAAAATTAGCATCCAGCTCACCCAAACTGAACCAAAACGGCTGAATCCCAACCTTGGGGCTGATTAGAAGACCTCCAAAGTCCCTTTCAGCCCTATGATTCTATTTTCTAATTCATAGTCTCTTATTTCTAGCCTGGTACTTTTAACTACAAAACCAAGCTGGTTCTCTTAAGAAGAGATACGTATTATTAAAAAGTGGGAAGTAATCTATGATTTTTTTTTTCTTAGTTAAAATCAAACCAACAAATGGATTGAATTTTATCGAACACATTTTCCTGAGCATATAGATTTTACCGAACATAAAAAAGAAGCAGAATTTTTTTAAAAAGAAAAAAAAATGAGAAAAACAGATTAGACAAGAGATTTACAAAAGCATCGTAAGATTAAGTAAATCTTGCACATTTTCAGAACAACATTTAAGTTTTATATATTTGAATTCATTACGTCATTAAAGCACAGATCATTATTAAGATCAAGTTTAATATCAGTATCAGTGACGGTAATCAGCAGAAATGTAGGTTAAAGTGGAAAACGACTGTCTTATTTAGTCAATAGGAAATTTACCCTTTTAAAAGAAATGTTAAATGACTTAAATGTTAGAATTCTATATTAAGAGAAACCCAGATGTCAAATGCAATACAAATACATGAGTAAAACTGCAGTCCAAAAGTGTTTTTTGCCTTAAATTATGTTCTGTATCAAAGTTATTTTTCAAAACTTATTTTTCAAGCCTATTTGAGACGTCGAAGCATGCCCCCACAACTTAATTTGCAATTTGTCTGCTAAAGGAATTGTATATATTTTCCAGTGAGACGTGTGGAGGCTCCTAGAGCCGTTAGCATGTACAAAGCAAAAATATGAGGGTTAGTAATATTTAATAAAACAATGGTGGATTGGAAAGGGAATTTGATTCATCTATATACTATTAACGCTTGTTGTCATGATCTTTAACTGGGCAAAACGGTGCATTATAGGGCAACGTTTTTTGAACCAGGTACAACAAACGTACTAATTTGTAGAATGTGTCTAAAATCTGGACCCGTAACTCCAGAGGGAATAGAATTTGGGAAAGTTTCAGGGCTGTTGTAACTTCAAACGGTCATTAAATGAACTGTTGTAAATCGAGGACTCTGTACTGTAAACCTGCTCACTTCGAATATCAAGCTATGTATTTTTCTATGCCACCGTTTGATATCCTATTTCAGCAGGATATCAATAAGAGCCAAGATAATACACTGAAATAGTCTATGCTGGGTTTTATACAGAGATGCTTACACACTTTTCTCATCCCTTTTAACCTACTAATCCCACTAAACAAGATAAATAGGCATCATTAATTGATTATATCAAGGAAAATATTAAATGGTGAGAAAACATAATGTTACTGTTAATGAATTGTTATTCTGTTAGATCTTGCTGTTTCCTGAGATTGTTTTCATGCAAATGTTTCATCACTGGAGCAGGTAACATCACGGGGAATGCAATTTTCTGGCTGTCTACATACAAATTTGCTCTGTTTGGGGTGCTGTTTCTTTCTCGACAGTTCCTTGACTAGGATATTGTTTTCCTCCCCATGATTGTTTAGCTGCTTATCTGACTGTTGGCTGCTGGAGGAGATATTTCCCATCTGTTTGTTCTTCTTTGTTTTGGGTTGTTTCTTTCTTTCTTTCTTTAAAAAATGCTCTGTAGATGAAGTTTATCTCTATGGACCTGGCTTGTCTGAATGGCAAGTTGCCAGAACTTCCCTAACGTTTTTGGATGTTGACTTGGTCTAGAAGGTCATGAGTCTACTTGATGCATTCTTTGCCATTGGGTCTGTAAACAACAATGTCTGTCTGTCTGTCTGTCTGTCTGTCTGTCTATCATTTATATATCTGTCTACCCATTTATCACTCTTGTATCTATCTATCTATCTATCTATCTATCTATCTATCTATCTATCTATCTATCTATCTTCTTTCTATAATCTATTTCTCTCTCTCTCTTTCTCTCTTTATCTTTTCATCTGTCTCTGTCCATCCATCCATTTATTCACTCATCTATCCAGCTATCCAGCTATCTAGCTAGCCACCCATCTTCAAGCTACCAAGGTTCAGAACATTGTTTTAGGACTCTCTCCCTCTCTCTCTCTCTCTCTCTCTCTCTCTCTCTCTCTCTCTCTCTCTCTCTCCCTCCCTCCCTCCCTCCCTCCCTCCCTCCCTCCCTCCCTCCCTCTCTCTCTCTCTCTCTCTCTCTCTCTCCCCCCCCTCTGTCTGTCTGTCTCATCTATCTTTCCATGCATCCATCCTATGACTATCACTAAGTGTTGTATCTTATGATTCTTGATGAACGTATTTTTTATATGTACACTGAGAGCGTATGCACCAAAGACAAATTCCTTGTGTGTCCAATCACACTTGGCCAATAAAGAATTGAATTCTACTCTACTCTACTCTACTCTACTCTACTCTACTCCACTCCACTCCACTCCACTCCACTCCACTCCACTCCACTCCACTCCACTCCATTCCATTCCATTCCATTCCATTCCATTCCATTCCATCTCCCTCTTCCTCTTCCTCTTCCTCTCCTCTCCTCTCCTCCTCTCCTCTCCTCTCCTCTCCTCTCCTCTCCTCTCCTCTCCTCCTCTCCTCTATTCTACTTTCCTCTCCTCTATTCTATTCTATTCTATTCTATTCTATTCTATTCTATTCTATTCTATTCTATTCTATTCTATTCTATTCTATTCTATTCTCTCTTCTCTTCTCTTCTCTTCTCTTCTCTTTCTCTTTCTCTTTCTCTTTCTCTTTCTCTTTCTCTTCTCTATTTTATTCCTCTCCTCTCCTCTCCTCTCCCCTCCCCTCCCCTCCCCTCCCCTCCCCTCCCCCCCCCCTCCCCTCCCCTCCCCTCCCCTCCCCTCCCCTCCCCTTCCATTCCATTCCATTCCATTCCATTCCATTCCATTCCATTCCATTCCATTCTATTCTATTCTATTCTATTCTATTCTATTCTATTCTATTCTATTCTATTCTATTCCATTCCATTCCATTCCATTCCATCTGAGTTGGATCTTCCAAAGATGCCTTGAAGGTTTTTTTGCTTGGGGCAAAATCCAGAGGCAGATCCCAGTTGTAAGCATCAATCATGAAGATGTCATGTCCTTCTTCTGTGAAAGAGATCAACAAGTGATATTGGCTGTATTACTGATTTTCCTGTGAGATGCTCCTTTCCCTTGAACTTACAAACCACATGAATCCACAAGAACTTGCCCTCTGGGCTGCTATGTGCACCTTTTCCATTGGGCCTCTGATAAAATGACTCAACGCCTTTGCCAAGTTATCTACTGAGTAAATCAGATTTTTTTTCCCAAACAAAAAACTCAGCGCTTGCTGGAATGGTTCTAATATCCATGACAGAGAAGAGTCCAAAAGCACCCAGCATGGTCCTGTATCTAAAGCTAAGCAACTTCAGGGCTGATCAGTTATGTGGTATGAGATAATGAATAATGTCCCAACGGTATTTTTTCAAAAGGCAATGGGACGTTTTTTGTTCTTTTCCTTTAAAAGATTTCACTTCTCATGGCTTCTCATGCTGTTATTCTGGGAAGGAAGGAAGGAAGAAGGAAGGAAGGAAGGAAGGAAGGAAGGAAGGAAGGAAGGAAGGAAGGAAGGAAGGAAGGAAGGTGTCAACTCACAAAGTGTTCCTGGCCTGCTCTCGAGTTGCCATAGACCAGGGGGGATTGGAAACCAGCGAAATGGCATGACAGCTAAAGACATTCCATGCTTATCTCTCTCAAGGCTATATCCCAGGGTTACCTACAGCCGCCAGAGGGGAGTGACCTGTACAACCCGCGAAATTGCTCCGCTGGCGAAGGAAGGAAGGAAGGAAGGAAGGAAGGAAGGAAGGAAGGAAGGAAGGAAGGAAGGAAGGAAGGAAGGAAGGAAGTGAATTTCACAACATTGGAAATAAATAGTGGAATAAACAGTGGAATAAGAAAAGTGGAAATAACAGTAGAATTAAACAGTGGAAACAGTGGAAAAATAGGAAATTTCCTGACAGTGAGAACAATTAACCAATGGAACGGCTTGCATTCAGAAGCTGTGGGTGCTCCATCCCTGAGATTTTTAAGAAGAAATTAAGATAGCCATTTGTCTGAAATAGGGTCTCTTGTTTGAGCAGCAGGTTGGACTAGATAACCTTCAAGGCCCTTTCTAATTCTCTTATTCTGGGAAGAAGCTTCTTTAGTTCTTTAGCCCAGAACTGAAGAAGCTTCTTGAATGAGAAGTGAAATGTTTTCAAGGGGGGGGGGCAAGAAAAGTCCAATTGCTTTTCGAAAAAGCACCTTTGGGGAAACCATGACCTGGATGATTGAAAAAGCACAAAGACTCACAATGGAAGAGATGCAGAGGGAAGGGCACGTTTTCACTGCATTTCTGTAAAATAAAAGGCTAAGGTGCTAACTTCCGTCCCTCGTGATCAGCTCGGTTCGTTGAATAGTGTGGGGACCACAGTGTAAAACGTGTCAGGCTTTATGGGCAGTTGATTATAGTTTATTTAATAAAACACGGCTATCAATCCATTGCTTGGCAGGACAGCATGGGTAATTAAAATAGAACACAGCTTGTCATTACTTGGTCTGGATTACATCTGTCCTGTCAGCAAATAACCCTCCTCTGTGTTTATACCAACGCAAGATTGAGAGGCTTCTGTTAGAGCAGTGATGGCTAACGTTTTTGTCGTTGTGTGCCAAAAGCGGGGGAAGTGTGATGGGGGTTTGCACGTGTCTGTGCCCAGACCCATAATTCAATGAGCCCCACCCCCCATGCATTCACACGCGACCCCCCCCACCTGCGCCCCCCTGCTTTTGGCACGCAATGGCACGGTGGCCCCAGTAGGCCCATCCCCCCCCCGGGCTCCAGAGACTTTCTTGGAGTCTGGGGAGGGCGAAAATGGCCTTCCCTCCACCCCCCGGAGGCCCTTTGGAGGCCCGAAATGGCTCATTTCCCGACTTCCGGTGGGACCTGAAGGCCTGAAATTCAGGTGGATGCACACTGGAGCTAAGATGGGGCAACGCTCGTGTGCCCACATATATGGCTCCACAGGTGGCACATGTGCCATAGGTTAGCCATCACGGTGTTAGGGGAACAGTGGTGGTAAGAAGTCCTCAGCCCTGTTTCGCTTGATGCCGTTAAAAACTGAAGAGGCAGTTCACAAAGAAGTGCACGCAAACTTTAGAAGGGGCGATACAGCCCATCGGAATGAGAGGGAAATTAGGAGAAAGAATCCTTTGGTCCAATGGCCTTTAAAATGCCTGTGATTATAGCTATTATGTACTTAAATTAGGCATGCTGTACATGCGTGCGAGCTCCTAATTCAATGAATTAAATTCTCTGACCATCCGGGAAGTCAGTCAAGGTGGATTATTCTGAGCCATTTGCCTTTTAAAAGACGGATGTTGTCTCAGGCCACCAGACCAACCGGATTCGTTGATGTACTTAAAAGTTTCAGTTTAGCCTCAGATCTTGGCAGGAAGAATTCTGTCTGCCGTATCATTCAGGCTTTCATCTGTACCCTTTTAGACTGGCGGGATTGATGTCAGCCTTCCAAATAGATCTGACTGCCAGATGAGCTATTGCCGCTTTATTATAAGGCTACATTGAAAGAACCTTGCAATTCTGAAAGTACAAACCTCCCGCCAAGGTTGGGTGGATGCTTCCTAAGCTTCTTTCTCTATTTGTGTTCAGGGCTCCTCACCTTTTTATCTAACCCAGGGGTCAGCAACCTGTAGCTCCAGAGCTGCATGCGGCTGTTTGGGCCCTCTGCTGTGGCTCCCTCAGGTGATCCCACCATTGGCTGGCTCCGCCCCTCACCCTCCCCTCCCAGTCACTCCTCGCCTGCCCTGAGAAGGTAAGGGTGACGGCGGGGGATGGAGAAGTGGCCAGGGCAGAGACAGAGAGATACAGAGAAAGCGGGAGAGATATAGAGAGAGACAGAGAGAGTGGGGGAGGGAAGGCGGGGAGAGAGAAATATGTCAAAAGGATTTTGTGGTTCCCGATGTTTTTTAACAACTGGTTCTCTGCCCTAATGACCAGCTGGGTAGGTGTGGCTAGGAGGGTCATGTGATTGGTGGAAGCGAGTTGGCCACGCCCACCCAGTTTTTGTGGCTCCCGGTGTTTTCTTTTCTGTGGGAAATGGGTCCAAATGGCTCTTTGAGTATTTAATGTTGCAGACCCCTGATCTAACCATTCCCTAGCCAGCATCTCTTCCCCACTCTCATCTTCCAAGCTCATCCTCACATTCCATTATATATTTCATATGGTAGGAGGTAGGAGTGTCAAATTCAAGGTCCGAGGGCTGGATCCGGCCTGTGGGGTACTTAGATCTGGCCTGTGGGACCACCCTGGAAACAATAAAGGACCTGCCCACAGTGCTTCTGCCAGCAAAAATGGAGCTTGGGAAGGCTGCCCATACGAGCTCTGTTTTCGCTGGCAGAGGGTTGCAGGAAGGCCTAGCAGCCAAAAATGGAGCTTTTTTTAAAAAAAAAAATATTTTTATTTATTTGGCAAGAATGTATTAGGTAATATATGTAAGTATAAGCATAGAGAGAGAGATTTATACCCTCTGTTGGGTTATGAATTTGAGCTTGTATTTTGATTGGTTGTCAGACTCCCATGAGGCCACGCAGAGGTAACTTTGTAGGTTGTCTTTTGAGACTTGGTTGAGCCTTGCTGGGTGATGCAATGAAGGGCAATTAAATGGCTCTGCTTGAAGGAGGTAGGTCTTTGTTATGTAGAATGGACTGGCTCAGGCCTTAATGGCCCATTAACAAAGGTGGGGGGGAGGCTGAGTTTCTGAGTTTTAGGGGAAATATTCTGCCCTTTTACTATTCCCTAAAATATTTCATTTTCCTAGGAGAGGGGTGGGTGCTAACTCCCTACAGTTGTACATACAAAAGAGTGAAAAGCTTCACTCCTGTGATGGCGTCCACCATCTTGACTTCTTCTGCTTCTCTTGTGGGCAATAAATAAATAAAACACCGAGTCCAAAAAAAAGAGAAGACGATGACTTTGGAAAGAAATCTCATTGGGTTATATAGTTAAATAAGCCCTTCAGCTCAAAGGTTCTTGGAGTTACCTTCCTGCTATGTTTCCAAATATTATTTGCAGCCACTTAAATATCATTGCTTTTGGAACTCATCCAGGGAAAGAGAGAAGAAGAGAAAGAATGAAACCTTGAAAAGCTGCACAGCAGGAACTTTGCACAGGCAGTTCAATTGCTCCAAGCTTTCATTTCATTTTCTTCCCCCCCCCCCCAAAAACTCTTTTCAAAACACACCTGATTTCCCCAATAATCTTGGACAATAATGGGAAGCCAAGCTGTGGATATTTGAGGCACAGTATTCCTCCACAGCGTATTTAGATAGTCATGCACGATCTCTGCTTTTAATGTTCATCTTCTGCTTCTCAGTCCTGGGAGAAGTTCCCTGTTGACTGACAACTCATCCCTTCGTCATCAGGAGAAGGAAAAGAAGGCAGGCAGGCAGGCAGGCAGGCAGGCAGGCAAGAAGGAAGGAAGGAAGGAAGGAAGGAAGGAAGGAAGGAAGGAAGGAAGGAAGGAAGGAAGGAAGGAAGGAAGGAAGGAAGGAAGGAAATTTAGCTGTAGATATTCAAAGAAGGGAGGGAGGAAGGGAGGAAATTTAGCTTAGATATTCAAAGAACCAAGAAAGGAAGGAAGGAAGGAAGGAAGGAAGGAAGGAAGGAAGGAAGGAAGGAAGGAAGGAAGGAAGGAAGGAAGGAAGGAAAGGGTTCATCAAGAGGAAACAGATGCTTGCACCCCCTTTGGTTTTGATGTCACCAATCGCTTGCATTTGCTTTGCCTTCTATGCAGCTCCCAAAAGATAACAGCAATAGCAGAATAACAGAATAACAGAGTTGGAAGGGATCTTGGAGGTCTTCTAGTCCAACCCTCTGCTTAGGCAGGAAGCCCTACACCATTTCAGACAAATGGTTGTCCAGTCTCTTTTTGAAAGCCTCCAGTGGTGGAGCACCCACAACTTCTGAAGGTGACTTCTGTTCCATTGCAGGCTAACTCTGCCCATAGTCAGGAGTTTGATCCTAAGTGTAAAGAGAGATCCAATCTACAACTAAAAAGAAATTTCTTTTTAGTTGTAGATTGGATCTCTCCTTACACTTACACACCATTCCATAGTGCTTTACAGCACTCTCTGGGTTTACAAATATTTCTTCAATCTGGCTCCTCCTTTTACCGACCTCAGAAGAATGGAAGGCTGAGTCAATCTTGAACCTCTCAGGATCAAACTCCTGACTATGGGCAGAGTTGGCCTGCAATCATTGTCTTTTGACGACCCCATAATCCCTTGCAGGGTGGAGTCTGGGCAACTGAATGGAGCTAGCAGAGTGATTTAATGGCCAGATGTCCTTCCTGTTGCCAATGCGGAGTTTTGTTCAGCAGATATATTCTCAGTGTGCCCAGAGAGAGAAATATCTGTCTCTACCTAGGATCGAACTCACAGCCTCCTGATTGCAAGAATTCCACATCTAGGCCACCACACCACTCCTAGAGTTAGCCTGCAATACTGTAGGCTAACCACTGCACCACCACAGCTCAGATTGAACACAGCACTCGACGTAGTAAGCTTGCATGTCTTCAAATGAAATCATCTAAAAGCTTCAACATCAACCTAAGGTCCTACAAAAGCCAAGATGGTTGGATTCCTTTGAGGGTCCCTGTCAGAAGCCAGAAGAGTTGTGATAAAGTCGGTAGTAAGGCAGGGTGTCAAGGTTCCGACCGGTGCCCTAATTAAATCACGAGCCTCGAGCCAAACTTCAAAAGAAATCCAGTTATTTATTAGGAGTTTCATGTCAGCTCGTTCCCAAGTGAAACTAACTCTGACCCCCCCTCCCTTAATTTACATCCCGGCTCTGACCTGCCCCTTTCCCCCCTCCCCTCAAGGTGTGTCATCAATCACATTCTCCAACGAAGCAATTTCGCGGGTTGTAGAGTTCACTCCCCTCCAGCCACTGTGGGTGACCGCAGAGATGGCCTTGACAGAGAGATGGCTGGAATGTACTTTTGTTTTGACTGACATACTGCCTCGCTGCAGCTGCAAAGTTTGTTTTCCCATCCCCCCCCTGCCTATAGCAACTCGAGATGCTTTGCGAGTTGACATTGGGTCAAATCCAAAAGAAAGTTGCAGGTGGACAATGCTATGAAAGAAGACCAGCCATTCAGATTTCCCTTTTCAAAGACTAGGTATGCGTTTTTGCAAACCACACACTGATTTCTTCCTCTACCCTTAGCAGCCTCGTTTGATTCTGCTCTTGTCAGCACACTCTACCTGGTGGGATTGATTATCTTGAAGTATTGCTCCCAAGCTGGTAGACTTGAAGTCTTGCTGAGCACAAGGAGATTTATTTATTTTCTGAGTGGGCCTTCTAGGATTGTGCGATGAATGTGCTTTGTGTAAATGGGTCAAATATGATTTAACAAGTAGGGGACCAGAAAATGCAGACTTCTTGTTCATCGGTGGAATCCAGATTTATGACTTCCAAACTGGCAAACTCCTCTGAAGTTTGAGGAAAGGTCATTTTTTAAAAAATATATAATTTTATTTTTAAAAAAATTTATTTAACATCCAAAAGTGCTTGGTGAACTTGTGTATTGTCTGGGTCAATATACTTTCCACACAATTTTAATAATAATAATACCATTTAAATATACATAGCCATAATCTTTCAATTTCTAACATTTGTGTATACATAGTAATTACAATAAGTTCTATTATACTGTATTTCAGTATACATGATACTGTTTTCCCAATTTCAACTTTCTACTTCTTTTTTCTAACACTTAATAAAATAGCCACCATGTTAAATATATATATATTCTATATCTATCCATCATCTCTTGCCCTTTTTAGAATTTCAACTCTTATTAACTTTTGGGTGAATCTTTCATGCTTCTCCTCTGATATCTTGTAACTCCTTTCATCATGTTTATTTAAACTAAATATTTCATCTGCCACAGAATCTCTCTCTTGCTGTCGGATCTCTAGTCTAGAGCACCAACCCACAGTTCTCCCATCATTTTTAGGAGATCTTTCTCTTTATTCTCTTTTATATTTTGAAGTCTTAAGGAATAATCTGTCTGTTCCGTGTTAAAAATTGTTGCTATCTCTTCCATATCTTTGTCTGCTTGTATCATTTTTGGATTTATCTCCTCTATTCTGAAGAAAGGTCATTGGGGGGGGGGGGAGATTGGAAAGGCCGTTCAAAATTATCTTTTCATCTTATGCACTTCAAAGAAAGAGAGAAACAGACAGACAGAGAGTAGAGACACAGAGAGAGAATTTTGTGGGATGTAATTTTAATTGCTTTGTTGTTCCTCAAAAAAAAGTTTCAAAAGGCAACAGGAACTACAGATAGCCCTCGATTTACAATAGTTCATTTAGTGACCATTCAAAAACAAAGGCACTGAAGAAAGTACCTTACAACCATTTTTCACACTTACGACCATTGCAGCATTCCCCACGGTCACATGAACAAAATTCAGATGCTTGGCAACTAGTTCATATTTGTGATCCCCTTTTGTTGGGGCCCGTACGCGGCCTGTGCAGTTAGTAGCTGATTCCGACAGAGAGGAAGCTGGTGTGCTGCGCCAGCAGCCTGTGCAGCTGGCACTCGAGTCAGACAATGAGGAGGCTGGGGAAGAGTTGGTGCCAGAGGCGGGGATTCAGCCAGGGCCTTCAGAACCTCCAGAAGCTTCCTTAAGTGAAGAGGACGAAGAGGAGGAGCCTCTTCTCAATGCACGGGTGCGCAGAACTGCCAAAAGGCAGGAGTGGCTCCTCAGGAGGAGGTCTCCTCGAGAGTAAGGCTTGAGACTAATTGGACACTCCCCTAGCCTATTTAAGGAAGGACGACGACTGAGGCAATTTGCAGGGAACAACTTCGTTCATATTCCTTCGCATCTTGATTCCAGAAACGTTTGATTCGGCTCTTGTTTCTCTCTTGTCAGTTTTCCTGCAAATTGCTTCTGGGCATTCTGCCAACCACAGTAAGCTTACGGTTATCTGAAATACTGTGCCTCAGAATTGAGTCATTATTCTTTGGATTCTTGTCGGCTGTTAATGAAGTTAAATTAACAGCCCTTGTTCAGAAAAGACTGATTTAAACTGTAATTGTGTTCGAACAACTACTAAAAAAGCTCATTAGTAGTCCTTAATTAGTAAACTAAGGTTTGTACGGACTTTGTGTGTGCTGGGTCCGTAGCTGGGGTAGAATGCCTTTTGTGACCTTCTGACAAGCAAAGTCCATGGGGCAGCCAGATTCACTGAACAACCGTGTGACTAACTTAAAAATTGCAACAATTCAGTTACCAACAGGGTCAAGAAAAGTTGTGAAAAGGGGCAAAACTCACTTAACAAATGTTTCGCTTTGCAATAGAAATGTTGGGCTCATTTGTGGTCGTAAGTCAAGGACTACCTGTAAAAGCTTCTGATAATTTGGGCAGCATCTGGGTACCCTAAAGATGACCCCCTCTTCTCTACACTCTACACTACTCTATTCTACTCTACTCTCTATTCTCTACACTCTACTCTCTACACTCTATACTCTACTCTCTACTCTCTACCCTCTACACTACTCTCTACACTCTACACTACTCTCTACTCTCTACTCTACTCTCTACTCTCTACACTACTCTCTACACTCTACACTACTCTACTCTACACTCTACACTCTACACTCTACACTCTACACTCCACACTCCATTCCATTCCATTCCATTCTAGCATAGACTGTGTAATTAATGTTAAAATGTCTATGGATACTAAGGAATCCCACAGCACAGCTCTACACGTTATGGGAAGTTGTGAACTAAAATGACTAAAAACTTTTGACAGATGTTGTTTACATCTCTACTGTAACTGCTGCTTTTGGCATCTCCTAGGCAACACAGCTTAAGGTGGTAAGGACTTCATTAGAGCAGCTGCTTCAGTTATTCCTAATCTTTTCTGGAATCTGGAATCCACTGATTTGAATCCCGTGGTAGATTCCTCAGAATCTTTGAGATGGACACAGGCTTCAACAGTGCTAATCTTATGAAAGAAGAATCAGGAACTTCCTGTTTTTCCTGTTTGAAGTTACTCGACTGCTTAAGAATCATGATGGATTTCTATCTGAAGTGATGATCAAATTTATTTACCCCTTATTAAGCATAAGGATTAGAGATTGAAGGTACACAGTGGCTCGTTTGTCTGTATGCACTATTTCAGTATTTTTCAAACTTGGCAACTTTTAGGTGTGTTGACTTCAACTCCCAGCATATTAGCTAGGGAATTCTAAGAGTTGAAGTCCACGCATCTTAAAGTTCGAAGTTTGGAAACGCTGATTTATACTATTATAAACTAGTCCTGAAGAGCTCAATGCTGGACAGAAACAATGATAAAAGCATTTTTCAAGACTTTGATTCTTTCAGGGCAGCTCTCCCTTAATGCTCCAATGAGCCAGACTTAATTACTGCAATAATATCTAATTGTGACTGAAGTATTAGCAACCGAAAGACATTTGGATTGAAAATTTGTTTCCCCAGTACATGACTCAGCAAAAGTTTTTTTTAAAAAAAGACTAAAAGTTGTGTGACAAAGAGAAAAAAAGGATTAAAAGTTGATTATTTCCCAAATGGAATGAACGAAAAGTAGATCTATATTAAAAGCAGCATGGAAGCTACTTGAACAGGGTGAAAAGAATTCTGTTACAGAGCAGGAGAGAAAATTTTGTCCTGGTGAAATAATGAAGAGGAAGCAGCTGTGGGTGGAGAAAAGTGTGTGTAAGAGAATTACAGAGTTGGAAGGGACCTTGGAGGTCTTCTAGTCCAACCTTTCAGGCAGGAAACTCTACACCGCTTCAGACAAATGGTTATCCAATCTCTTCTTAAAAACTTCCAGTGTTGGAGCACTCACAACTTCTGGAGGCAAATTGTTCATCTGGTTAGTTGTTCTCACTATTAGGAAATTTCTCCTTATTTCTAGGTGGCTTCTCTCCTTGATTGGTTCCCATCCATTGTTCCCTGTCCTGCCTTCTGGTGGTTTGAAGAATAGGATGGCCCACCTTTTGACCTCATCATAAGAGAATGAATGAATGTAACTCTATAGTGCGTATAGGGAGGGGGTGGGCAGGTAGTTGCCAAGAATGCTCTCTCTCTCCAAGAGAGCAAGGAAAAGTTAAGATTTTAAAAGGAAGGGAAAAAATGCAGAGCCTTTGTATTAGAGATTGTATTAGAAATAACAATGTTTTGTACGTAGGTGAAAAGGTTAAACTAAACCAGGTTAAATAGAGAGAATAGAACCAAGAATAAGAATGATGAAATATTGGGAATGAAAGTGATTCTAAGTGGATTGCACTTAGAAATATTTTAGAGAATTCTCTGATATGTTGATGGATGGAATCAAAGGGAACGCCGTTCGTACTCCTGTCCAAGAAAAACGGAGGCGACGGAAATTCATATTTTATGAACCTAACTTGGCTGAGTCCTCCTTCCAGATGCCAAAAACAAATGATAATTCCAAGATCTGGCCCATTGAGCTGCCTACATTTGCCACCAGAATTGGTCCCACCGCTAAATAAAACACAGAATTCATTTCTTGGCCTTCCAAAGAACAAATTCTACTTTTTAATAAATAATACATAAAAAAAAGAGAACTTGAAAAGTAGAGAACTGGTGAAGCATATCGGCTTGAGCCACAGGAGGGGAAACTCTTGTCAAGGAAGATGTGCGGTTGGGAAGAGTATACCAGTGGAGCTTGGGGAAAAGTCACAAGTAAGGAGTGCCAAGGATGACAAACTACTACAAAACATCCCCCACGAGCTACTTCTCTGGGTCACCAGAATCCGCTCTTTTAAAAGAGAACTGGGGCTGCCTTTGAAGGAAGGGATTCTTGGTTGTCGAAAGCAAAGAAACAGAGAAGCCCAGGTAGGTAGGTAGGTAGGTAGGTAGGTAGGTAGGTAGGTAGATAGATAGATAGATAGATAGATAGATAGATAGATAGATAGATAGAAAGATAGAAAGATAGCTGATAGATAGATATAGATGATAGATAGAAAGTAGATAGATAGAAGATGATAGATAGAAAGAAGATAGATGATAAATAGAAGATAGAAAGATAGATAAATAGATAGAAGATAGATAGATAGAAGATAGATATAGATGATAGAAAGTAGATAGATAGATAGATAGATAGATAGATAGATAGATAGATAGAAGATAGATAGAGATGATAGAGATAGATAGAAAGTAGATAGATGATAGAAAGAAAGAAAGAAAGAAAGAAGATAGATGATAAATAGAAGATATAGATAGATAGATAGATAGATAGATAGATAGATAGATAGACAGACAGATAGACAGACAGAAAGAAGATAGATGATAAATAGAAGATAGATAGAAGAGAGATATAGATGATAGATAGAAAGTAGATAGAAAGAAGACAGACAGACAGACAGACAGATAGATAGATAGATAGATAGATAGAAGATAGATAAATAGAGATGATAGAGATAGATAGAAAGTAGATAGATAGATGATAGATAGAAAGAAAGAAAGAAGATAGATGATAAATAGATCGATAGATGATAGATAGATAGATAGATAGATAGATAGATAGATAGATAGATAGATAGATAGAAAGATAGAAAGAAAGAAGATAGATGATAAATAGAAGATAGATAGATAGATAGATAGATAGATAGATAGATAGATAGATAGACAGACAGACAGACAGATAGACAGATAGAAAGAAGATAGATGATAAATAGAAGATAGATAGAAGATAGAGAGATAGAGAGATATAGATGATAGATAGAAAGTAGATAGAAAGAAGACAGACAGACAGACAGATAGATAGATAGATAGATAGATAGATAGAAGATAGATAAATAGAGATGATAGAGATAGATAGAAAGTAGATAGATAGATGATAGATAGAAAGAAAGAAAGAAGATAGATGATAAATAGAAGATCGATAGATGATAGATAGATAGATAGATAGATAGATAGATAGATAGATAGAGAGATAGATAGATAGATAGATAGACAGACAGATAGACAGATAGAAAGAAGATAGATGATAAATAGAAGATAGATAGAAGGTAGAGAGATAGAGAGATATAGATGATAGATAGAAAGTAGATAGAAAGAAGACAGACAGACAGACAGACAGACAGACAGACAGACAGATAGATAGATAGATAGATAGAAGATAGATAAATAGAGATGATAGAGATAGATAGAAAGTAGATAGATAGAAAGAAAGAAAGAAGATAGATGATAAATAGATAGATAGATAGATAGATAGATAGACAGATAGACAGATAGACAGATAGACAGAAGATAGATGATAAATAGAAGATAGAGAGAAGATAGAGAGATATAGATGATAGATAGAAAGTAGATAGAAAGAAGACAGACAGACAGATAGATAGATAGATAGATAGATAGATAGATAGATAGATAGATAATACATATAGATGATAGAAAGAAGATAGAAGTTGATAGAAAGAAAGAAAGAAAGAAAGAAAGAAAGAAAGAAAGAAAGAAAGAAAGAAAGAAAGAAAGAAAGAAAGAAAGAAAATGATAGGCAGACAGACAGGCAGGCAGACACTGACAGACAGACAGACAGATTGGATAGTAGATAGATAGATTTCATAGACTGTTGGAAAAAGCTGCAATCTCCTCTGGAGCATCTGAGCAGCCTTTTGTGTCTCCCTGCAACACTTCCCTCCCCCTCCCCCAATGATCTGAACATTTCTCCTGCAGAGGGATCCCCCTCGTGCAAGCCGTGCCATGAGGGAGAGCGTTCTCTTCTAGACTAGTGTGCATTTCTCACCACTTTCGTGTTTCGGATCTCGCCTAGGTAACCCCCTCGAAATCTCCGAGCTGCTTTTCCGAAAAGGTTTTTTGTGCTGCAGATCCATCCATCTCAAGAGTTGTGCAGCAAGCATCACCATAGTAACCGCGAAAGTTCTCCTTGCCCTATTTATGAGGGGTGTGACTCGGTGTGTGTGGATTTATGTGTGTGTCTGTATCCTCTCCATCTCCTCTCTCTCTCACACACACACATATGCACCAAACACATGCACCTGGGCCGAATGGGGTTTTAATGGGAATTTTAGTTTTTAGTGTCTGAATTTTAATCTGGACTGGTTTTATTGTTGTGAGCCGCCCTGAGTCCTCGCCGAGAAGGGCGGCATGTAAGTCCGATTATAAATAAATATAAATATAAACAGATGTAAAAAATGATGGCCAACCTTTGTTTAGAAGAGAAGAGATTTGCAGCATGCTTCACAACACTCCAGTTTCTGGGAGAAACATTTTCTGACCCGGGAGATCTTCTTTTCCTTCCATTTTATTTCCTTCATTCCTTCCTTCCTTTCCTTCCTTCGTTTCTTCGTTCCTTCCTTCCTTCCTTCCTTCCTTCCTTCCTTCCTTCCTTCCTTCCTTCCTTCCTTCTTTCTTTCTTTCTTTCTTTCTTTCTTTCTTTCTTTCTTTCTTTCTTTCTTTCTTTTAAAAAAATTGATTTATATGCCGCCCTTCTCCGGAGATTCAGGGCAGCTTACAATGCATTAAGCAATAGCCTTCATACTTTTGTATATATTTATACAAAGTCAGCTTATTGCCCCACAAACTGGGTCCTCAATTTACCCACCTTAGAAAGAATGGAAGGCTGAGTCGACCTTGAGCCTGGCTAGGATTGAACTTGCAGAATTGCAGGCAGCTGGATGTTAATTGCTGCCTTTAGTAGGAGGTATTAGCCCCCTACGCTACTCAGGCTCCTTCCTTTCTTTCTTTCTTTCTTTCTTTCTTTCTTTCTTTCTTTCTTTCTTTCTTTCTTTCTTTCTTTCTTTCTTTCTTTCTTTCTCCGCTGGCTTCATTCAGGGCCAAAGGAATGACACGTTTGTTTAAAAACTCCTTCTAAAACCCTTCCAGCACGCCTGGAGTGGGGTTTACCTCATCACACAAAGATAGTTTTCTATCAATTGGTTGGGCTGGTCCAACTCCTGCAATCATTGTTTGCCAATGATAAGGACTGTGCTCATGTCCAATCTGAAGTCAGAGCCAAACAGTTATACATTTTGGCTTAACGGGAACCCAACTGAAACGTATGCGTGGAGAAAAATGTCTGATTTGTTAGATTTTGTTAAACACGCACCAACATCTCCATCTCTTTGTGGTTTTTTCCCCCCCAGTCCTGAAATAGCCTTATCGCAAACATTGTAGCACAAATTGATCATCCTTCTTTTGAAAGTTGTCCAGAACTAGATCGATAGTTAAACTTCCTCCTGTCCCAAAATACGTCTCTCTCGGATAGCAACCCATCAGATGCAAACTGTTGTGGCCTGCCGGAAGAGCTGGCAACAGATTCGGACAGTGAGGAGGTTGGGAAGGAACAGGGGCCAGTCCTAGAGTCTGGGGAAGGCTCGGATGAGGGCTCTGAGTCAGAGGCAGAGTGGAGGCCAAGGCCATCTGGTAGTTCTTTGCCACCTCCGGAGTCTCTAGAGTCTGACATCAGCGAGGTAGAAGAACAGCGTGAGCCTGTTCCCAGTGTGTGCATGTGCAGAGCTGCCAGGAGACAGGAACAGTTAAGGAAACAGGGTTGACCTGGGAGTAAGGCCTGGAGATGATTGACCCCTCCAATAAGACATAAAAGAGAAGCGAACGAGACATGAGCTTTTGCAGGAAGCAATTAGTTCATCTGGCCGATACAAGATTTGAAACTTCTGTTTGTGACTCTGTGCCAAGTTTGGCCTTGCCCTGCGTCTGGAAATTAGCTCTTTGGCAGTGTTCCACGTGAGACAAGTGGATGTTGATAACCTTCCTCTGAAAGACTGTTTATCAAGCCTTGTGGACTGTAAATGAAAGTAATTTACAGCTGTATGAATTAGAGGTTTGCCGGGAATAAGTTTGTGCTTTTACTTCCTAAGGAAGCTTAGATCAGAATACACACACGTACCTTCCTTAGCAACCAGAATAACAGAGTTGGAAAGGAACTTGGAGGTCTTCTAGTCCAACCCCCTGCTCAAACGGGAAGAGAAGACCTCCAGGGTCCCTTCCAGTTTTGTTAATCTGTTATTTTGTTAATCTGCATTTAGACACACAGTATGAGCAACATTGTTCATACGATAACACAGTGGCCCAGGTCAGTGGTGAAATCCAATTTTTTTTACTACCGGTTCTGTGGGCGTGGCTTGGTGGGCATGGTGTGGGCGTGGCTTGGTAGTCATGGCTTGAGCATGGTAGGGGAAGGATACTACAAAATCTCCGTTCCCACCCCACTCCAGGGGAAGGATACTGCAAAATCTCCATTCCCACCCCACTCCAGGGGAAGGATACTGCAAAATCTCCATTCCCACCCCACTCTGGAGCCAGCCAGAGGTGGTATTTGCCGGTTCTCCAAACTACTCAAAATTTCTGCTACTGGTTTTCCAGAACCTGTCAGAACGTGCTGGATTTCACCCCTGGCCCAGGGTTTTTTTTAGTCCTTCTGCCCACTCTTGCAATTGTCATTGGATACATTGGTTCTTGAAGACCATATACACTCCCCGAAAAATAAGAAAATGTATCAGGCCCTCAAAAAAACCCCATCCACTCCCTGCCTTCCACCGCCACCCCCCCCCCCACCCAAAAAACAGCATTTCAAATCCTGCTTGCCATCCTATTGAAATGAGTCTCCGGAACGTGTGCATCGTAGTCATTCCCATTTGCACACAAGGGTGTCTTCAAAATAGATGCTAAGAATAATGCTCAGATTTTCTGTGTTTGTAAATTAAATGAGACACTTTGATTGGAATGAAAATGAACCCTGGGGGGAAGAAAAGTCTCCTTTGTTAATGACATTAGGAACACTTAGAAATCATACAGTGCGGCAACTGAAAAATTGTTTGTGGGCTGCGTTACGGAGGCATGAAATTGATTGGCATGCCTACTGCGGGTTAATGCATCTGAGCCCTGTTGGCATGACACGCTTAACTGGGCCGTGTCATATTGGTGAGGGTGCCATGTGAACTCCAGAACTCAGCAAATTGATCCAGCCAGTTCATCCAGAAACGGTTCCGCATCAGCATTTCTCAACCTGAGCAATTTCCCAATTTGCAGGTGTATGGACTGCTAATCCCAGAATTCTTAGCCAATTCTTTACAATTGTCCTACATAGATTTACGTTCCCCTATGACCCTGTCTCTCCCTGGCCATGCCATAAATCACAATCTCCAATTGACCACTTTGGCTGGCTGTGAAACCCAAAACTCTCCTACTGATTGCGGTAGAAAGGCATCTGTGGAATGTAGTTTCAGTTAGGGAAATCAGTCAGCTCCATCAGTTCTCCCTCTCTCCAGCTCATGGCAACTTGAAAGCTTTGCAAGTTGACATTAACCTCCTTCGGTCATTCTCCTTTGTGAAATGCAAACTATTTCTTCTGGTTACGAACCTTTGAGTCAATGTTGATTCCTGAGCCTTCTGCATAGATAGAACATAGAAGATAGAATAATAGGGTTAGAAGCAGGGATGATATTCACTTACTCTCCCTACTGGTTTGCAAATGTGAGCGTGCGCGCATCCCCATCCGCACATGCGCCCGGCCTTCTGTGCATGCCTAAATAGGATTGCATAGAGCTGGAGTGGATGGGCGGATGGGCAGGCCCACCCTCAATTTCTGCTACCGATTCAGGCGAACCGGTTGGAACCGGTTGAATACCAGCTCTGGTTAGAAGGGACCTTGGAGGTCTTTCAGTCCAAACTTATAAGAGGGAGATCCTATATCCATGATGGTGAGTCTATGGCAGGTGTGCCAGAGGTGGCATGCACTGCCCTCTCGAGTGGCACGCGAGCTGTCACCCCAGTTTAGCTCTGCTGCATATGCGTGCATGCCTCCCACCAGCCAGCTAGTCTTTGGGTCTCTGCCATGCATAAGCAGGGGTGGAGTGCATGTGATGGCTTCACATGTAAATGCATGGGGGGGGTGCATGCAGGGGGCTGTGCATGCATGCACGCACAGGGGCCGCATGTATTGCATTTTGGGGGTTCGGGTGCACGCACATGAATTTGCTTGCGTGCCCATGTGCTTTGGGCATTTGGTCTTTTTCCCTCCTAATACACACCCACATATTTTATGAAACAGAGTATTGACCATATCATATCATATCCAACTTATCATATCCAAATATACCGTATTTTCCGGCGTATAAGACGACTGGGCGTATAAGACGACCCTCCTCAGAGCCATTTAAGGCTCGTCAGAGCCTTATGGGCTGGTCTGCCTGGTTACAGGAGAATGAGACCTGGCGTATAAGACGACCCCCGACTTTTGAGAAGATTTTTGTGTGTTAGAAAGTAGTCTTATACGCAGGAAAATACAGTATTTTACTTAGTTACAATTTCTGCCAAAGTATTCTTTTTCCATATTGTTAATCTTAATATTTCTATTCTTATTTCTATAAACAGTAACTTCTTTTGCCCTCAAATTCTATTTTCTCCATTTTTAATCATATATACTTTCTTTTAATATTTAATAATTCATTCTTTATACTAGTATATTTAAACATATTTGGGGATGCCTTTCTTCTTTATTGTTTTACAGCAATCTTTTCCTCTTCTTCTCCCTCCCTTCTTTTATCCTTCCTCCCTTCTTCTTCCCTCCTCTCCTACTCCTTCTCTACTTCCCCTTTCTTTCTCCCCCTCCTTTCTTATTTATTTATTTATTATTATTATTTATTAATTAGATTTGTATACCGCCCTTCCTTCCCCCTTATCTAACCTTCTCTCCTATTCTTATTCCCCTTGCCTTTCTTCCTCTCCTCTTCCTTTTCTTCTATTCCGCTCTCTCCTTCTCCCTTCCTTCAATCTCCCTACTCCTTCTTCCATCTCTCTCTACTGCTGTATTCATTTTCAATTCAGTGTTGCTGTTTTTTCCCATGGTGTCCAGACATCCCCAGTTCTCTCCATTTATTGCATATATTCCTCAAGATTCCCATCATGTTTTTAAATTCTTAACGGGAATATTTCAACTTATTCCATTTTTACCTTAAAACCTTTCAACTTAATTAACCTTCCGTCTCTTAGTTTCTTTAATTCCTAATTTCTTATTCCCACTTCAATAATAAATAGCACCCACAACTTCTGAAGCCAAGCCGTTCCACTTGTTTTCAAGGAAAGGACTTGTAGGAAATTCTTCTTTTTCTAAGCGGCAAAGGAAACGGCATTCATGACCAAATGACGGCATTTTCCTTGCAATCTCCTTTGCCTTATCTACTGAACCTTGCTGGTTTGTCCAAGAATTCAATTTCCTCATTTTTAAAAGATTTTATTACATATAATCCATTATTTACAGCAGGTAGCTTTAAATGAAAATCTGAAGAGTTGGAGGAAGTGTCTTTGAGTGCTCACCTTGAAAACAAAACAAATATGTTTTTCAGTAACTTTGTCTTATTGTGTACAGATTTACATTTCAAAAGGGGAAAGTAGTGACTAAGAAAGACCGCAGATGGAATTCATATGGGATCAAAATGTTGCAGAGTGGGGGGTCATCGGAGGGATTTCAATCTATCAAAATTCAGGGTTACTTCTGTGTATGGGGGAAGGCAAACTTCCACATATTAGTTGAGGGGGAACAATGCTGTCTCTCTGATCATAGCAGCATCCCAGATTGGCCATTGTGAGAAATTAAGATGGGTCTTGGCCAGTGGTGGGTTTCAAAATTTTTTACTACTGGTTCGGTAGGCATGGCTTGGTGGGCGTGGCTTTGTGGGCGTGGCAGGAGAAGGATAATATAACATCTTCATTCCCACCCCACTCCAGGGGAAGGATACTGTAAAATCTCCATTCCCTCCCAATCAGCTGGGACACGGGAGGCAGTGAATAGATGGGGGCGGGGCCAGTCAGAATTTTTACTACTGGTTCTCCGAACTACTCAAAATTTCCCCTACCGGTTCTCCAGAACTGGTCAGAACCTGCTGAAATTCACCTCTGGTCTTTCCCAAACTCAGCATGATTAACAGAATAACAGAGTTGGAAAATACTCTGGAGGTCTTTTTTTTTTTAAATTTGATTTATATGCAGCCCTTCTCCGGAGACTCAGTGTGGCTTACAGTGCATTAAGCAATAGCCTTCATACTTCTGTATATTTATACAAAGTCAGCTTATTGTCCCCACAAACTGGGTCCTCAATTGACCCACCTTAGAAAGGATGGAAGGCTGAGTCGACCTTGAGCCTGGCTAGGATTGAACTCGCAGAATTGCAGGCAGCTGGATGTTAATTGCTGTCTTTAGTAGGAGACATTAGCCCCCTACACTACTCAGGCTTCTTTCTTTCTTTCTTTCTTTCTTTCTTTCTTTCTTTCTTTCTTTCTTTCTTTCTTTCTTTCTTTCTTTCTTTCCTTCCTTCCTTCCTTCCTTCCTTCCTTCCTTCCTTCCTTCCTTCCTTCCTTCCTTCCTTCCTTCTTTCTTCAAAACTCCGCTGGCTTCATTCAGGGCCAAAGGAATGACACGTTTGTTTAAAAACTCCTTCTAAAATCCTTCCAGCACGCCTGGAGTGGGGTTTACCCATCACACAAAGACAGGTTTTCTATCAATTCTCAGGTCTTACTACCACTACTGGCCCTGCTCCACCCCGCCCCACCCTGCCCACCCCTCCCAAGAGTCACCATGTGGCCCATTTTGAATGTGAGGTAAGTGCAGGGCATGCGCAGAAGCTCAGGGAGGGTGAAAAATGGGCCTACCGGAAGTTTGGCAAGCCTCCAGAGCCTGAGGAGGCCGTTTCCACCCTTCCGGAGACTTGAGAAAAGCCTCCCGAGCCTGGGGAGGGCAAAAACACCCTCCCCCCACCGTGGTACAGGAGGCTAACTATGCCATGCCCACCATACCCACGCCCACCACGCAGAGAACCCCTTGCTAAAACTTTTGAAGCCCACCCCTGGAAAAAGGTCTCTTCCTCTGAGGTCTTCTACCCAACCCCCTTCCAGCCCTATGAATCTATGTTCTACCTTGAAGCAAAAGCAAGACAATTAGAATATCGAAAGCTTGGAACCATCTCCCCAGCTAAGACGGGTGGGATAATCTCTCAATCCTGAAACAGATTCTGTGTCTTTCACCAGGTGCAGCAAAGCTGAGGGGAGCCACCAGGGTAAAAACCTGGAACCACATTTTTTTATGGTTGGCGCTTGTCACCGAGGGATGCTTGTAGAGAGAACTCATCCCAGGAATCAAGGGTAATGCTAAGCAGATAATTCCCCCCCCACTTTTTTCCCCTCCCCAAAGTTCATCTTCAATTGGATGAAAGGGAAGTTGTTTTTCAAATTGCTCTCCAAGGAAAAGAAAACGAGGGTGAAATTCTCCTAAGGGAATGTGATCTTTTGCACAGATTTAATAATAAAGGAACTGAAGTAGACATGATCATCCAATCTTCTCTCTCTCTCTCTCTCCCTCCCTCCCCCCTCCCCCCCCCTCACACACACACATCCCTCATGTGAAGTGTTAATATCACTTTATAAGGTCTTGGTAAGGCCACACTTGGAATACTGCATTCAGCTTTGGTTGCCACAATGTAAAAAAGATGTGGAGACTCTAGAAAGAGTGCAGAGAAGAGCAACAAAGAGGATTAGGGGACTGGAGGCTGAAACATATGAAGAACGGTTGCAGGAACTGGGTATGTCTAGTTTAATGAAAAGAAGGACTAGGGGAGACATGATAGCAGTCTTCCAATAACTCAGGGGCTGCCACAAAGAAGAGGGAGTCAAGCTATTCTCCAAAGCACCTGAGGGCAGGAGAAGAAGCAGTGGGTGGAAACTAATCAAAGAGAGAAGCAACTCAGAACTAAGGAGGAATTTCCTGACAGTGAAAGCAATGAATCAGTGGAACAATTTGCCTCCAGAAGTTGTAAATGCTCCAACTCTGGAAGTTTTTAAGAAGAGATTGGATAACCATTTGTTTGAAGTGGTGTAAGGTTTCCTGCCTAAGCAGGGGGTTGGACTAGAAGACCTCCAAGGTCCCTTCCAACTCTATTATTCTATTCTATTCTATTCTATTCTATTCTATTCTATTCTATTCTATTCTATTCTATTCTATTCTATTCTATTCTATTCTAGGGTTTTCCGAACTGCACAGAATCTTAGCTAGAGGTTCTCCTGAACCCCTGCGAACCCCCAGCAGCCCACCCCTGGAAAAGGGGGCTTTACATTCACCTACTGCACACCCAATTTTTCTTAGCGGGGTGGGGGGTGGGGATACTGGACAACAGAAATATTCTTCCTACCCTCTCTCTCTCCCTCCCTCTCTCTGACTTCCCATGCCTCCTTTGAGAGGGAATTCCTTTTGCAGAGTTTTTTCAAAACTGTGTTTGTTAGGAGAAAGTATATGTAAATACATTGGGTTCAGGGGGAAAAATACAGCCAAAGGTCTCACTTATTAAAATACGGCCAATTTCTAATTAAACTAAATCACATTTCTGTTACATTGAAGGCGAGTTACATTGCTGATTTCACGCATGTAAGTCAGCAGCAATTCCAATATTGAGGGCTATCTGTATTTATTTATTTCTTTGATTGGTTGGTTGATTAAGACTGTAAATTAATTCATCAGCTGTTGCTCAAGAAAGGGGCTTTTGAAGCAGTAATTTGAAGCAGAAACAATGACTTCAAAACCAAAGGGAAGGCATGTAGCCACAGAAGTTACAGCTCAGGATATAAAATAAATATATTGTGGATTGATAATGCATCATGTTGTGTCTGCTGAAGTAGATTCAACAACAACTCAAAACGGCAGCAATAAATCCAAAGTAATGTGCTCAGTTTGTTTGTGTTTATAAATGCTTGCAAAAATCAGTGTATGTTGGGAAAGGGTGTATGAAAAAAATCCATGTGAGAGTAGAGTAGAGTAGAGTAGAGTAGAGTAGAGTAGAATAGAATAGAATAGAATAGAATAGAATAGAATGCAGAGTAGAGTAGAATTAGAATTAGAATTAGAATTAGAATGAATAGAATAGAATAGAATAGAATAGAATAGAATAGAATAGAATAGAATAGAATAGAATAGAATAGAATAGAATAGACCAGACCAAGTGTGATTGGACACTCAAGGAATTTGTCTTTGGTGCATACGCTCTCAGTGTACATAAAAAGAAAAGATACATTCGTCAAGAATCATAAATTACAATACTTAATGATAGTCATAGGGTACAACCAGGTCAGTCACATAACCGACCTGATTTTCCAATGCTTTCTTTTGCGGCAGTCGTTAAACAAATGCCACCAAAAAAAAAATTCTCTGTTTTTGCTCTGTTTTTGCTGTTTTACGGGGAGGAACCACCCCGTAAATTTCTCTGATGCTCAAAAAAGAGCCATCAACATGCTAAATGAATGTTGGCAAAAAGACACACTTTCCATGCACTGTTCTGTTCATCCTTTACTCCGTTTCCCAAATATTTCTATGAACAGCATAAATTCCAACAGTTCCTTTTGGAACTGTTAATTTTCATGAAAACCTATACATTTAAAATCTGAACATTTTCTCTATTGGAATTAGATGGGAAAACTGGACGATATTTCTAGGTTTTTTTGGCAAAAAATATCGTCCAGTTTTCCCATCTAATTCCAATAGAGAAAATGTTCAGATTTTAAATGTATAGGTTTTCATGAAAATTAACAGTTCCAAAAGGAACTGTTGGAATTTATGCTGTTCATAGAAATATTTGGGAAACGGAGTAAAGGATGAACAGAACAGTGCATGGAAAGTGTGTCTTTTTGCCAACATTCATTTAGCATGTTGATGGCTCTTTTTTGAGCATCAGAGAAATTTACGGGGTGGTTCCTCCCCCCAAATGCACATGAAATCCAATAAAAATACCTAACGTGGAACTGCTGCACGCATCAAAAGGCAAACAATAAAAGTCAACAGTAAAACTTTCAAGGAAGGGATAAATCAGCATGGCTATGGATCAAAAGCCTAGATAGATAAAACTCGCTTTTAAAACATAATAGGAAAATTGCCCAGAGGGAAGTGAGCGGAAATGGCTTCCAAAAGGCAAAAGTACCGCAAAAGAAAATATTCTTCCTTAATCACAAATGATGGAAATGACCAGATAAATGACCAGATATCACAATGAAAAATGCTCAAGGCTTCCCTTGCTGTCCGGCAACTGCTGCATCCTTTGACTCTGTCTGTCCATCCGTCCATCCATCCACTTGTCTAGCTATATACCTCTCTACTTATCTTCTGAATTTATTTATTTGCCTCCCTACCTACATTATCTATCCTGTTTCCCCCAAAATAAGACCTAACCGGAAAATAAGCTATAATGCGTCTTTTGGAGCAAAAATTAATATAACAGCTGGTCTTATTTTGGGGGAAATGTGGTTATCTATCTATCTATCTATCTATCATTCACTCACTCACTCATTCATTCATTCATTCATTCATTCAAGTTTAAAAAGAATAAACAGAAAGTAAAGTCTTGTATTCAAATATGTATTGGTAGGAATAAGACAGCCGTTTTGGACTAGTGGTTGAGACACCCATTAGAAACTAGGAACTAATACAAAAAATCTACACATGCGCAGAAATGGACAAATTAACTTTAGAGTTAAAGGACAAGGAAGACTCAAAATATTTTACAATACGGAATAGGTGGTACCAGTGGACAAATCAGAGGAGGGAAAAAAAGGGTAAAGATAAAATCCAGAAGAAATCAAACAGTGGTGGGATTCAAATAATTTAACAACCAATTCTCTGCCCTAATGATTTCTTCCAACAACCAGTTCACCAAACTGCTCAGAAAGTTAACAACCAGTTCTCCCGAAGTGGTGCGCACCACTGAAATCAACACGATTAAAAACAGCACTGTCAGATGGATAGAATAGGTAATAAGTCACTGTATATATTTATATATGTATATATAAGAATAGAAAATTAGTCAGTAGGTGAAGTTGTGTGCTGTATATGTAAAATTGTTTTTGGTTAAGAGAACTTGTACATTTTAAATGTTTTTTAAGATTTAATAAAGTTTTGTTTTAAAATCCAAAAAAGAAAAAAAAAGAAAAGAAAAGAAACTAGGAGTCTGAGTTATAGCCTTGTGTTAGGCTTGAAAACCAGTTGAGAGACTTTGGGCCAATCACCAGGAGATGGCGAGTTCTAGTCCAACCTTAGCCATGAATGCCATCTGGGTGCCCTAGGAAGGAGAGAACGACCATCCACTTCCTTAATCTTGCCAAGAATACTGCAAGGATTTGTCCAGGTTGTTGCCAAGAGTGAACACTGATTTGAACACACACCCCCAGCCCCAAAAATGCCAAGAATATTGTTGAACCCTTGCCTCGAATAGTAAATGGGTATTCTGCGAAGACACACAGACACACCCTTGCAGTTCTTTTGTGAATGCCTTTCCCCAACCGTTTTTAACAATCCGACTGCGTCTTGAGCCTGCAAAGGTTGCTTGCGTACGGATTACAGTCTTACAATTTTTATAAACCTTTATAAACCTCCAAATGCCAAGCCTCAGAAGCCAGAACAAGCTCAAAAGGCAGGAATTAATGAATTTCTGTCTTTTTTAAAAAAAAAAACTTCCCAGAAATATTTGATCAGTTCCTGGGAGGAAGCAGGAACGGTCCTGGAAATGGGTACCGTGTTTCCCCGAAAATAAGACCCTGTCTTATATTTTTTTTGAACCCTGAAATAAGTGCTTGGCCTCAAAAGCCCGATTGGGCTTATTATCTGGGGATGTCTTATTTTGGGGGAAACAGGGTACTACTACTACTACTAGTAGTAGTAGTAGTACTAGTACTACTACTACAACTATCGTGTTTCCCTGAAAATAAGACCCTGTCTTATTTTTTTTTTGAACCCTGAAATAAGTGCTTGGCCTCAAAAGCCCGATTGGGCTTATTATCTGGGGATGTCTTATTTTGGGGAAAACAGGGTACTACTACTACTACTACTACTATTACTACTACAACTACCGTGTTTCCCTGAAAATAAGACCCTGTCTTATATTTTTTTTTGAACCCTGAAATAAGTGCTTGGCCTTATTGCCATGCGCTCAAAAGCCCGATTGGGCTTATCATCAGGGGATGTCTTATTTTGGGGGAAACAGGGTAGTACATATTCGAGTCCAGCCAAACTCATTTTTAAGATAAAGTTGCATTAGAAGGTCAGTTGTCCAATCAAGGGGATTTATTTTTCCCCATCTCTTTAATTCCTAGAGGCTGGACCGATGTACAAATCTTTTTGATTCATGCAGTATACAGGACATACTGCATATATTGCACGAACCAGAAAGAAGACTGAGAAAATATCTACAGACACCTCGCATCCTGGACATAAACTGTTTCAACTTCTCCGCTACAGGGCGTTGCATGTCAAGA
This sequence comes from Masticophis lateralis, assembly GCA_030761175.1. Taxonomy (NCBI): domain Eukaryota; kingdom Metazoa; phylum Chordata; class Lepidosauria; order Squamata; family Colubridae; genus Masticophis; species Masticophis lateralis. The sequence continues at coordinate 9,043,124 of JAUDYJ010000013.1, forward strand.
CTAGACATAAAGATAGGTTTTTTCTCCCCAAGCCATCATTCTGCTAAACACCTAACCTCCACAGCACTGTCTTATGCATAAAGGTATTTATCCATGTAGTAGGGCTGTGTTGCTATTATCAGAGTGGTATTCAGCCAGTTCAGGCCGGTTCAGGCGAATCGGTAGTGGAAATTTTGAGTAGTTTGGAGAACCGACAAACTGCACTACCAGCTGGCCCTACCCACCCCGCCCCATGCTCACATTTTTGATGAACCGGTGCTGAAATTATTTGAGACCCACCACTGGCTATTATCCTTTTTCATCTTCTTATCTTGCTTATCTTCTCATCTTTCCTACTACCTTCTCCTATTGATAGCTTATGATTGTCACTTGCTTTTTTTGTATTTTATGATTATGATCAGTGACTTACCACTTTGTATGTACACAGAGAGCTTATGCACCGGAAACAAATTCCTTGTGTGTTCCAATCACACTTGGTCAATAAAGAATATTCTGTTCCGTTCCGTTCCGTTCCGTTCCGTTCCGTTCCATTCCATTCCATTCCATTCCATTCCATTCTATTTTGTGGTTAGAGTGCAGTGCTGCAGGCTATTTCTGCTGCCTGCCAGCTGCCTGCAATTTGGCAGTTCAAATCTCACCAGGCTCGAGGTTGACTCAGCCTTCCATCCTTCCGAGGTCAGTAAAATGAGGACCCAGAGTGTAAACCGCTCTGTAAAATGCTTAGAGAGGGCTGTAAAGCACCATGAAGCAGTATATAAATCTAAGTGCTATTGCTATATTCCTTCCTTCCTTCCTTCCTTCCTTCCTTCCTTCCTTCCTTCCTTCCTTCCTTCCTTCCATGGTGCGCAGTGGTTAGAATGCAGTATTGCAGGCCAACTCTGCCAACTGCCAGCAGTTCGATCCTGACTGGCTCAAGGTTGACTCAATCCTTCCATCCTTCCGAGGTGGGTAAAATGAGGACCCAAATTGTTCAGGGCAAGATGCTGACTCCATAAACCGCTTAGAGAGGGCTGTAAAAGCACCGTGAAGCGATATATAAGTCTAAATGATATTGCTATCACTATTGCTATTCCGTTCCATTCCATTTGTGGGTGTCCACATAGATAGGTATGATTGATGGCCCACTTAAACTGCCAGATTTTGGAGGTAACTCCAAAACCAACAAGCAAAAATCCAATAAAATGTAATGTTCTTCATGAGTTACCGGTAGATTGGATTTTTGTCAGCAATTTTCTGTGCTTCTTAAGTCCTCAGACTTGTTCTTGACCCAATTTGATGAGAGCCTTGGCTTGCTTTTTGAAAAGTCAGTCTCGCCCAGTTCCCCCATCTGAAAGATGGACAAATCCACGGGCAATCCGATCAAGCTCATTTGCATTCTTCATTTGCATATTACCATCTCCTCTCGAACCAGAGTGGCTTCTCGATGGGCTCGATGGCAATGTATTTTTGTATTCCCGCGGCTCAGGTGTTGGCTTTGGGCCAACTCTTGTTGGATTATGCAATTAGGAGAACTAATGAAGCAGCTTGGTTCCTCAGCCCGGATTCTAGAAGGAAATGTTGTTGTGGCAGTGTTTGGGGGAGTGGGGTGGGGGGTGAATAAGCTTTCCGTGGCAGTGTTTCGCTGGCTATGTTATCTGTATCAATGTTATGACATTTCAAAAGCCATCACTTCGGCATCTGATATCATAGCCCTAGGCATCTTCCAAAAAGCGTCTTCAGCATTCTGATGCCTGCGCATTGCTTTCATAGAGAAATCAAAGAAGGCTGCTTCCAAAGAGTGAATGCCAGGATTGGCTTTGCGAAGCCTCACTCCGCAAAGGCAGCCTGGGTTTTTCTACCGTATTCTCGGAGCGCTTGAGGGTTTCTTTCAAATTTCTCTGGTTTCAGAATCGGGCATGAGTCGTCTAATGAAGAGAGGACGCGGTGGCTCAGTGGCTAAGACTCTGAGCTTGTCGATCGAAAGGTCGGCAGTTCGGCGGTTCGAATCCCTCGTGCTGCGTCACGGGGTGAGCTCCCGTGACTTGTCCCAGCTTCTGCCAACCTAGCAGTTCGAAAGCATGTAAAAAATGCAAGTAGAAAAACAGGGACCACCTTTGGTGGGAAGGGAACAGTGTTCTGTGCGCCTTTGGCATTGAGTCATGCCGGCCACATGGCCACGGAGACATCTTAGGACAGCGCTGGCTCTTCAGCTTTGAAACGGAGATCAGCACCGCCCCCTAGATTCGGGAACGACTAGCAAGTATGTGCGAGGGGAACCTTTACCTGTACCTTAGTCTAATGAAAAGGACTAGGAGCGACAGGATAGTAGAGTTCCAATATTTGAGGTGCTCCTATAAAGACGAGGGGGGTGTGTGTGTCAAATTATTTTCCAAAGTCAAGATGAAAAACAATGGATGGAAATTAACCAAGGAGAGAAGCAACCTAGAACTAAAGAGAAACTTCCTAACAATGGGGGGAAATTAACCAGTGGACACCTTGCTTTCAGAAATCATGGGCGCTTCATCACTGGAGGTTTTTAAGAAGAGACTGGACAGCCATTTGTCTGCTTGTCTGAAATGGTATAGGGCAGGGCTGGCAAACCTTTTTTTTACTTTTAAAGCCTCTGACGATCCCAGCTGTCTTGCCTGATCTGCAGAGGCTTTCTTTCTTTTTTTTTAAAGCCTCTGACGATCCCAGCTGACTTGCCTGATCGGCAGAGGCTTTTTTTCTTTTTAAAAACATTTTTTTCTATAACCTTTTTGGCTGAAGAGGTTGTAGAAAAAATGCTTTTAAAAATTAAAAAAAAAGCCTCTGGTGATTGCACAGCTCATCTGGGCATGCGGGGGGGGGGCAGGAATTTTTGCTACCCAATCTCCAAACCACCCGCCTCCATCGCTACCGGATCGGGCAATCCGGTCCGAACCGGGAGCATTTCACCCCTGGCTGTGCATGCGAGGAAAGAGCAATGCGTGCCATAGGTTCACCATCATGGGTATAGGGTCTCTTATCAGAACGGGGATGGATTAGAGGACTACCAGGGTCCCTTCCAGCTCTATTCTATTCCAAGGAGAAATTTCCTAATGGAGAGAGCCATCAACCAACGGAATAGCTTGCCTTCAAAAGTTGTGGGTGCTCCATCACTGGAGGCTTTCAAAAATGAGAATGGACAGCCATTTGTCTGAAGTGGTAGAGGGTCTCCTGCTCGAGCAGGGGGTGGACTAGAAGACCTCCAAGGTCCCTTCCGACTCTATTATTCTATGTTCTCATGAGTTTACAGCAGGGGAGGATGGTTTCAGGCCCATTGTTGATGGGGATATCCTCCATTGCACCAGTGGTGGAATTTGAATTTTTTTTACCACCGGTTCTGTGGGCGTGGCTTGGTGGGCATGGCAGGGGAAGGATACTGCAAAATCCTCATTCCCTCCCCACTCCTGGGGGAAGGATATTGCAAAATCTCCCTTCCCACTCCACTCTGGGGCCAGGCAGAGGTGGTATTTGCCGGTTCTCCGAACTACTCAAAATTTCCGCTACCAATTCTCCAGAACCTGTCAGAACCTGCTGGATTTCACCCCTGCATAACCTTTCAGAAGCTTCTCGGTAGGCCATATTTCTTATTTGAAAAAAGACCAATGGAAGGAGCTCCTTCCCGATAGGATTCTTTGAGATTTCACAGAAATTTGGAAAGATCAGGCAGGCTGGAAGAGAGGATTGTACAATACAAAGAAGGATGTTCGCTCACGCCTTTTGGCCAGCTCAAAGGCACACCGTCCTGCCTATTACAATCGCAGGGACGCTCTCTTCTCGTCAAGCATAGGCCACCAGATCCACAGCTGGAAATTTCAAGTTGTAACGCATTGTAAGCCGCCCTGAGTCTCCGGAGAAGGGCGGCATATAAATTGAACTAATAAAATACATAAAAAATAAAGTTGATTATTGTGTTCTACCTGTATAGACAGTCCTCGATTTACAATAGTTCACTTTTTAAAAAATTTGATTTATATGCCGCTGTTCTCTGGAGACTCAGGGCGGCTTACAATGCATTAAGCAATAGCCTTCATACTTTTGTATATTTATACAAAGTCAGTTTATTGCCCCCACAAACTGGGTCCTCAATTTACCTACCTTAGAAAGGATGGAAGGCTGAGTCAACCTTGAGCCTGGTGAGATTTGAACCTACTAATTGCAGACAGCTGGAGTTAAATTACAATGCATTAGTCTGGTGAGCTATCCAGGCTCAGGTCCTTCTGAAGTTACGACGGCACTGGGAAAAAAAGTAACTTAGGACCTTTTTTTCACACGACCGTTGCAGTGGTTGCATGATCAAAATTTCGGTTGCTTGGCAACTGACTCATATTGATGATGGTTGCAGTGTCCCGGGGATCATGCGATTCCCTTTTGCGACTTTCTGACAAAGTCCATGGGGAAGTCGGATTCACTTAACAACGGCAGCGATTGACTTAAGGCCGTAAAAGGGGGCAAAAATTCACTTATCAACTGTCTCGCGTAGTGACAAAAACTTGGGGGGGGGGAGGGCTCAATTGTGGTTATATGTTGAGGACTATCTGTAGTATAAGAATCTCCCCCCAGACAGCTTTCTTTCTTTTGGGAACAATCAGATAAAATTCTGTGGAATTTAGGAGGGCTCAGTCTTAGGTCTCCGGCAGCTACACAAAGATTCAAAGTTAATTCTCCACTTGATATCCCCTCGTTGCCTGGTTGGTAATTTTTCCTTTGTTGAAAACATTGAACGCGAATTCACTGTCATTAAAAGATAAGGGGGAAATGCAGGAGAACATTTTAATATGACAGTTGTCGAGATCGCTTAACGTAACAAGGAGCGTTTCTCCACTACGCTGAATTAATGGCATGTGGTTTGGATCAGGTAGGACTTAAGGGTATGGGTAGATCTTCTTCTGTGGATAGGAACTGTCATTTGATTTTAAATGAATTAACATTGGGTTCTGTGTTGTCACCAGGGATGAGATTCAAAAAAATTTAGCAACTGGTTCTCTGCCCATTTGTTGGGCGTGGCCTACTTGGCCTCCTGCACCATGGCGGGGGGGGGAGTGTTTTTGCCCTCCCCAAGCTCCGGAGGCTTTTCTTGAGCCTCTGGGAGGGTAAAAACAGCCTCCCCTGGGCTCTGGAGGCCGGAAACAGGCCTGTTTCCAAACTTCCAGAACTTCTGGGAGGTCTATTTTTCGCCCTCCCAGAGCCTCTGCGCCGGCCCTGCACTTACCTGGCATCCAAAACGAGCTGTGTGAAGACTCCTGGGAGGGGTGGGGTGGGTGGGGCCAGCCAGTCCTTGCAACTACCGGTTCGGCAAAGCAGATGTAAAATTAGCATCCGGTTTGCCTGAACTTGTCCAAACCAGCTGATTGTCACCTGAACTTGTCCAAACCAGCTGATTGTCACCTGAACTTGTCCAAACCAGCTGATTGTCCAAACCTGGTTGTCACCTGTTTGAAGACTAGGAAACCAAAGTTATATATACTAAAACTACTTTTCTTATAAGATTAGGATAACAGACTCTGAATTTTCCTCCACTCCTCCTTCCCTTTCTCTTCAAGAGAACTGTGGAACGTCTATTCAGAGACATTTTCTCAAGTTACTTCTCTGAGTCAAATTTCTTTTCTCTGACTGTCTTGGAAGTTGGAAGTCTTTGTCTTGCTCTGTTCCCATTAAGCAAGTCTCTTGGGGAAGCATGGGTTATTAATTCAGCTTAGACTACCGTGTTGATTCAATTTGATCTGAAAAACATGATTTGATTTGGAAAAATCAAGTCAATTTTCATGAAAGGGTCCCGACACCTAGGCCGAAGACCTTCTGACTCACCACCACGCTGAGTCAACCCAGTTCAAAGATCTGACTGTATCACCTGCTAAATGTAATTTCTGAACTGAAATTTCCCACCACTTTCCAACTTGCTAACATCTCAGCTAAGGTGGAGAAGAATCCTGACTACGTTGAAAGATGATTCATTTGCCAGTCTCATCATCTTTGTCTTTGGGTTGAGGATGGGTGTCGTCACAATAATTGAAGGAGACTGTTTGCACACACACACACACACAGACAGACACACACACACACACAAGCTCTCCACTGCATCTGGGCAGCTTGAGGAACGTGGCAAGACATCTTTTTTCTTTCCGGATGCAATAAAAGAAGAGCTGAGTTCCAATAAGTCATAGTTAAGCTTCTTCCTCTTGATGCTATTCCTATAATTAGATAACTAAATTTAGAGGATAATTGTGGCACATTGCATGAGTGCTTCGTCACACAACTGCTCAGACCGGAGAGTGTAATTTGTGCCCTAGAATTAATGGCTTCTGATGTGCCTCTTTGACAAGATCTGAGCATCTGATCATCAAGATTCTTCCTTAGCAACCAACAACCTGTCCCTTAATGGATCCGCCAAGTTCACAACCACAACTACACAACCCTTTGCAGGTCTCAACATTGGCAGCCTCTACCTCCAAGAGAGATGCTTATCCTATAAAGAGAATCATTTTCCTAATTTATTCTCGGTTACTCAAATTCTTAATTGCATAATTAGTATACAATTAAGAAATATATATCTGCATGTATATTTCTGTAGAGGGGAAACTAGAGCCTAATAGAAAGAGCTCCGTTTTGCTCTTTTTAAAGAAGAGATTTTGGTTATAATTAAGAGGTCCCCCAGAATAGAATTAGAATAGAATAGAATAGAATAGAATAGAATAGAATAGAATAGAATAGAATAGAATAGAATAGAATAGAATAGAATAGAATAGAATAGAATAGAATAGAATAGAATTCTTTATTGGCCAAGTGTAATTGGACACACAAGGAATTTGTATTTGGTGCATATGCTCTCAGTGTACATAAAAAGAAAAGATACATTCGTCAAGAATCATAAGATACAACACTTAATGATGGTCATAAGGAACAAATAAGCAATCAAATCATATTAGGAAACAATCAGTATAAATCGTAAGGATACAGCAACAAGTTACAGTCATGCAGTCGTAAGGGAGGAGATGGGTGATAGGAACGATTGGGAGACTAATAGTAATAGTAATAGTAATAGTAATAGTAATAGTAGTGCAGACTTAGTGAATAGTTTGACAGTGTTGAGGGAATTATTTGTTTAGCAAATAAACAATCTTGTTGGGTTGCAGAGACAAACCAGACAGTTATAGAGGTGCAGATGACAGACTCAATAATTCCTCTCTAGAACTGGATCAGCAGCTCCTTGGACAGTTTGAATTGGCTAAGAAGCCATGTGATGAGTATCATGATATCATCGCACAAATGGCATGAATTATTTCATTTGCACAGTGATGACATGATGTAGGAGCCTTCATCGTGGATTTTACTGAATGCCTGTGGATATTGTGAGACATCCCGGTTCTCTCTGGAACTCTCAGAAATATAAGCCGTATAATCTGATTTTATGCACAGAAATGAACTAACTAAACATCCTAACAAAGAAGCTTCACTAAATCCAGCAAGGTTTTCCTTCAAAGAAGTACCTATCAGTCACCAGAAAACTTTGGAGAACAATTTATAACCATTGGTTGTGCCAGAATTGCAAGCTCCCTTCAGCTTCAGATAATTCAGCCCTCCCATAACAATTCCCTACCCATGGAAACTAGATACACCACAGATCTCCATAAGATACTCCTATTGGTATCTTATGACTATCACTTGTTGCTTATATCTTATGATTTATGATTTATCACTTTATTGCTAAGAGCTTATGCATCGGAGACAAATTCCTTGTGTGTCCAATCACATTTGGCCTATAAAGAATATTCTATTATTTCTATTTCTATTCTATTTTCTGTTCTATTTTCCCCTACTCCTACCCTACCCTACTCAACTCCACTCCACTCCACTCCATATTTTCTATTCTATTCTATTCTATTCTATTCTATTCTATTCTATCCTATCCTATCCTATCCTATCCTATCCTATCCTATCCTATCCTATCCTATCCTATTCTATTCTATTCTATTCTATTCTATTCTATCAGAAGCATTCTCTTCACTGATGCTCTTGATATAACATGTTTAATTTGGGTACCATCTCTCCCTAGCCAGCCATGGAATTCTGGGAGTTGAAATCAACCAATCTTAAGCTTGCTAAGTTTAAGATCTGTTAACCTGAGCTACAGTAGATCAATTTGCAGAAGGACATAGATGGTCTCCCTAAGGCCTTTAAGTAGCCCCGACTCACAAAACAGAGCGTCCATAGCTGAGAAGCTGTGCCACTCTTGGCTTCCTCCTTCTCCTTCTCCCGTTGCAACTTCCTCTCCTTCATTTGACCACCGTGTTTAGCTCAAATGGCTGAAAATGAGCTTTTTTTCTGTCAGAACTCCCTCCCACCCCCTCTTTTTAAAAATCTAGATCGCAAATGAGAATGATGAGCATTCTGTTTTTGTTTTTGGAGGTTTTTTTTTAAAAAAACTTTCTGCCCTCATCCCATCCCTGAGAGTCTAGAGTTATGAGGGATTTGGGGAGGTGTCTTCTGGGACTGAATTATTTCTCATCAAGCACTGAGGTAGAAAGAAAAACACGCCTGCAAAACAGCCCTGTGGACACATTTTGCGTACCGAGTTGTCAGTCTACATTTTCATCTCTTCAAACATGCATCGGGAGATGCCCCCTTTGGAGAGACAAATGTACCCACCACGTTAAGGTGCAGCGAGAATTTCTGTGCCTCTAGGATCTTTCCTCTCCCCCCACTTTTTTGGCGTTCCTCTTTGAAAATTTAACATCGCTCCTCCACCGCCCTGTCACTGCACAGCTTCGGTTCCTTCAAAGGGAAAAGGAACATCCTAAATGCTCATTCCAATTCTGCTCGGAGGGACCCTTGTCTTCCGAAGCTGGGATTGAATATTGAATACCTCATGCCTGGCCATCACTCATTTCATATCCAGGCTTCAGCTAGCTGTACCCTTATTCAGATTCGAACTTGGGCTGCCTGCATATTAGGCAGTTGTATTAACCTCTGATTTATATTAACCCAATATAAATTTGGTATAAAAAATGGTTTGTCATGAATGCGGCCACTTGAAGGGCGCCTGAATTGGAGCTGAAAGGGGAAAGAGAAGCAGTATGCTTCCTCCCGCATGCTGGGGCAGACCAGGTGTCTTGACAGAATATGTATATGTATATGTATATGTATATGTATATGTATATGTATATGTATATGTATATGTATATGTATATGTATTTGGTGACCACCTTTAAAGCGCTTCATGGCTTAGGGCCTGGGTATTTGCAAGACCACCTCTTGCCGCCAATAGCCTCCCACCGGCCAGTACGCTCACACAGAGAGGGCCTCCTCCGGGTGCCGTCAGCCAGACAATGTCGGCTGGCGACCCCCAGGGGGAGAGCCTTCTCTGTGGCGGCACCCGCTCTCTGGAATGACCTACCCCCGGAGATACACAGGATATCAGACCTCCGGACTTTTCGTCGGGCCCTTAAAACCCACTTGTTTCATCTAGCCGGGCTGGCTTGATCCCATCCTCTGTTTTAAATTGGAATTGATCTTAAATTGGACTGTTTTAATTGTCGGCTGAAAATATTTAAAAATTTTAAATTGTTTTAATTTTGTATATCATGTTTTATCCCGGCTGTTCACCGCCCTGAGTTCGCAAGGAGAAGGGCGGTTTATAAATTGAAACAAACAAATAAATAAATAAATATATGTATATGTATATGTATATGTATATGTATATGTATATGTATAAAGAAATAAGACATTTGCAGGTAATTTGAAAAAGAAATACAGAGTCATCATTAGGAAACCAAGTGTGAAAACAGGGGTACAAAAACAGTAGTAGCTTTAACAGATTAACAGAGTGGGAAGGGACCTTGTAGATCATCCAGTTGAATCCCCTGCCCAAGCAGGAGACCCTACCTACACCATTTCCAACAAATGGCAGTCCAGTCTCTTCTTGAAAGCCTCCAGTGATGAAGCTCCCACAACTTCCGAAGGCAACTTCTGTTCCATGGGTTGATGGTTCTCACTGTCAGAACATTCCTCCTTATTTCCAGGTTGAATCTCTCCTTGTTCAGTTTCCACCCATTGTTCCTTGTCTGGCCTTTGGGTGCCTTGGAAAATAGCTTCACCCCCTCCTTTTCATGGCAGCCCCTCAAATATTGGAAGATGCTATCCTGTCTCCCTTGGTCCTTCTCTTCACTAGACTAGCCAGGCCCAGTTCCTGTAACCGTTCTTCATATGTTTTAGTCTCCAGTCCCCTAATCATCCTGCTTGCTCTTCTCTGCACTCTTTCTAGAGTCTCAACACCTTTTTTTTTATAGTGTGGTGACCAAAACTGGATGCAAAATCCCCATTCCCACCCCACTCCTGGGGGAAGGATATTGCAAAATCTCCATTCCCACCCCACTCTGGGGCCAGCCAGAGGTGGTAGTTGCCGGTTCTCTGAACTGCTCAAAATTTCCACTACCAATTCTCCAGAACCTGTCAGAACCTGCTGGATTTCACCCCTGATCCTGGGGTGACTTCACCCCCCCCCCCCCGACTCCCTATCTGAAATGTCCATATTTTTTGGAAAAGCGTGGCCATTTTGCTTTCTCCCCTTGTGACAAATGCTCAAATCAGGTTGACTGAATTGTCTGCAAAGCATTCTCTTTTGATTCACCCAGGCAATCTGAGTCATCGGTTTCAATCAAGGAAATTTAGGATTTTGATCAAAGCTTTCCGCCAATGGCAATCCAGCTTTCTTTTGTTGTGGATACGGGCTTGCCTGGATGTTCTCCCAAAAAGCCTCTTCCCCGTATAAATCCTACGTTCCTCACTTCTATAGGTGCACTGTCTTCTCCCACAGCTTTCTCGCTGCTAATAACTTAGGTGAAGATGAATAGCTTTCCGATGTCAGCGCAATTAGTAACCGAGCTAAATGTCCTCACATTATGTAAATACAGAGAACACCGTCATTTCTAGGTGGCAGAAGAACGGCAGGTGACAGATTTTTGCATCTTTTCATCTATCAAGTCAGGCTGTTGCAGTAGTTAACATATTTTACCATACCATTAAAAACAGTTTAGCATGAAGAAACCATTACTTTTGGTGGAAAGTACGGGAAGGTGGAAATGGGGGGGGGGGGGAAATCCCAGTGGTGTTAATTAGAGAAGTTTTGCTTTACGATCATAAAGCTTTTATGTTTTCCTGACTAAGGGGTCATTTTCATAAATAATTTCGAATGTTTGCTGTTTGGATTGCAAAGAACAAGAATGTTAAAGGCCTGGTGGGAGAGAGAAAAGGAGATGAACAGTGAAAAGTAAATCGCCAATTTCGGTCTTGAGGCTGTGGGGCTCCAAATGAGGCCACTGTTTAATAACAAAAAAATTACAGACATGAATACAGGAAATTTCCATATATTACTTCAAGCAACGTTGGTCTGGTTCGGGGGTGGGTTTTAAATTTTTTTACTACCGGTTCTGTGGGCGTGGCTTATTTTGTGGGTGTGGCTTGATGGTCATGTGACAATTCTTTAGGATTTAGCAGAGGTACTGGTCTACCAGGTTTTTAACTGCTTGCAGAGCTGTACCAGTCTACTCATTTGTTTTTTCAGGCACCGCTCTACTCGTTTGTTTTTGGAGATACTGGTCTACTCATTTGTTTTTGGAGGCACCGGTCTATTCATTTGTTTTTGGAGGCACTGGTCTACCCGTTTGTTTTTGGAGACACTGGTCTACCCATTTATTTTTGCAGGCACCGGTCTACTCATTTGTTTTTGGAGGCACCGGTCTACCACCAAACTGCCTTTTAACACTGATCAGCTGTAGGGCGGCCCTTTGAAGCCCTGCGACAAGAATTTAAACAGGTTTTTTCCTTCTAGCCAATCAGCTGGGACTCAGGAGGCAGCAATAGATTGGGGGTGGGGGCAAATGAAAGGTAAGAATAACACAGGGGGCGGGGTCCCCAGCTCCCAAACAAAGAGAACCGTTTTGGTGATGTCATATCGTCACCGCTACCGGCTCAGCTGAACCGGGAGGAACCCACCACTGGTCTGGTTGTCCAAGGATTTTGTGGTTTTAGCGTCAGTTGCAACACAGCGATGTGGTTAGTCTAGAGAAAAGAAGGGCTAGGGGTGACACGATAGCCATATTCCAGTATTTGAGGGACTGCCACAAAGAAGAGGGGCGTCAAATTATTTTCCAAAGCACCTGAAGACAAGACAAGAGGCAATGGATGGAAACTAATCAAGGAGAGAAGCAACCTGGAATTCAGGAGAAACTTCCTAAAAGTGAGGACAATTAACCAATGGAACATCTTGCCTTTAGAAGTTGTAGGTACTTCATCACTGGAGGTCTTTAAGAAGAGCTTGGGCAGTCATTTGTCTGGAATGGTCTCCTACTTGAACAGACTAGAAGACCTCCAAGGTCCCTTCCAAATCTAATCTGATAGGTTGGGAGTAAAACTTGTGTTTAATAGATCCCCATTTAGCACATTTTGGATGCAATGGGCATAATCTCCATCCAAATTAGAATAAGAGAATAACAACAAAATAACGGAGGGGACCTTGAGGTCTTCTAATTCACCCCCCCTTTTGTACCCTATCATTTTTAAAACCACATTCAAATCAATTTCAGTCTCATCTGGTACAACTTCTTCCTTCTCCATAACATCTTTTACACCAACAATGGCAGACATTTCTAGAATTAATTTCCGAGTCCATTGTTCACAAATCTCCTTCAGTATGTCCGACGTTAAAGTAGTTTGCTCCATTCCATGTTGGCAAGTCAACTTTAAGGGTTCTTCTCCGTTTATTGTAATATTTAGCTCCCTCTAGTGTCCAACTTTAGTCCCACCCTATCATGGGGTTTTTTCCCCCAAAATTTCAGAAAAGCAGCAGTTTCCCACTAGAAGGATTTCTATATTCAAACCCATTTGAATATAGTCCATTTATAACATCCTAAAAGCAACATTCCAGTCACATTTTTGCCATTTATCCCATCCATTTCTCCCCTAAATCCTTAAACATGTACTTAATGCTTCTTTCAGTAGGGATTGAAGGAAACATATCCAGGGAATGCTATAAATCTTGCCATTCCAAAGTTCTTAATATTTAAATAGCACTAAAAAATTAATTTCAGAAGTGATTAAGAAATGAGGTTCAGCTGAGCTTTATGTCCATATGTTATGTTATGATTTATTTATAAAATTTATTAGCTGCCCACCTTACTATAGGGCAGGGGCCTGAAACCTTAGACACTCAAAAGAGCCATTTGGATGCGTTTCCCACAGAAAAGAAAACACCAGGAGCCACAAAACCCTTCCTGTGCCTGACTACTTCTTTTTTATTATTATTGAAAAAGTTTTACAATACAAAATTTTATCATTTCCCCCCCCCATTTCCCCCCAACCCCCTCTTCCCCCCCAACTTCCCCCCAACCCCCAATCCCATATCCCCCCCATCCCTCCCTTGGCTTCCGCTACAAATTAAAAAAGAAAAAGTACATATAACAAAAATAATATAACAAATAAACCTATAAGTAATAAAATTTTCCTAAAACTAATAATATTATAATAAAAAACGGTAATAGTAATATTTACTAGTTTATTTAAATTTAAATTTATTTCATTTATCAACCATCAATATTCATTTATCAATCAATACCACTCTTATATTTAAGCCCAAATAAAAGATGTCATACCTTTCTCTAATCCAATATTAATAATTATCTACCTAAGTCAATCCCCCTTATTATATAATAATAAAATATAATATATAGCATCTATATCAAATAATTTTCTTTATCAATCTATTTCTCCTTCTCGTTTCGGTGGGTGTCGCACATTGGTGGTTGTGACAAATATTTTGAGTGACAGGGAGCCACATGTGAAAGAGCCACATGTGGCTCCAGAGCTACAGATTGCTGACCCCTGCCATAGGGTAACTGGGCAGCTTACAGTCATAAAAATATGTCTATACATGTACAATTAAAATGTCAATAATTAAAAGTGAGGAGAGATGGAATCTGTTGTTATTTGATCAACCACCTCCACTGTGCTGTTCTCCCACTGGGGCCCCAGGCAGAGGTGGGTTGCACATAATTTTACCACTGGTTCACCGTGCACCAAAAATGTGAGCGTGAGCCAGGGGTGAAATCTACTTACCTTCCTTACCGGTTCGGAAGCACACACGCCCCATATGCGTGCATCACATGCACACACAGACCTTCAGGGCATGTGCAAAACCTTCTGCATATGTACAGAAGGAAAAAACAGATGGGTGGATCTTTGCTCTGCCATCGCTATTGGATTGTCGAATCACCGGCCAAGATTCTACCAGATCAGGCAATCCAGTGCGATTCGGGAGCATTTCACCCCTGACGTGAGCCTTCTGCACATGTGCGCGGACTTCTGGGCATGTGCTTTGCTCATGCGCATGGCTTGCATGCATGCACGCTACTTAGAAAATGTGGCTAAATAGAATGGCATAGCGCCGGGGCAGGTGAGCGGGCTCACGCGCAGATCGCCACTACAGATTCGCCCGAACCGGCTGAATACCACAACTGGCCACAGGCCAATTGATAGAGCCAGGTCTTAAGGTCCTTACAAAAGGAATAGGAGGGTTGGGGGCCAACCTCACATCAGGGGCAAGATGTTCCAGAGGTCAGTAGCAACTGATTGTGAGCTTTGTTGGAATCCCTCAATTCCCAACTTCTCAGTTCACCAGCCGATCACTAAAAAAACCTCAATTACTGCAGTCTACTAGCAAGGAGCAGCTGTCCGGATGATATGTGGGCAATCTCACAATCTCTCCCTTCCTTCGGAGAGATTTTGTAAACTAGGATTTACTCTCCAGCTACCGAACTCCACTGTAGTGCCATCTCCAGTCTTTCAGGGAAGTCTAGCTCACCATGACCTCAACAGAAGTTTTCCCCAGCACAAACTGGATGTTTTCTATATTTAATTTTTGCCCGTTTAGGCATTTGTTTTAATTCAGATCGCAGAGCTGGGAAGTTGCAATGCCACTCAAGAGTCAATTCATTCCGTAAAGCCTCATAAATAAAGAAATAAAGAGAGACAAATTTTTGGTCTCTGACTTCCAAATCATAACAACTTAATCTTCAGAATAGTTTAAACGTATTTGGTAAATCCACCCCCCACTCTACCCCCTACCCCTGCTTGTGATATAATTACTTCTCCAAAGCTTAATAATGCATCTCCTAATCTCTTGTTGGATCATTTGTTATTCTACCAGCAAATATTCTTGAATATCATTATCGGAGGCCTGCAGTCGAGAGCTCTCGGCAGTAACACAGAAACAAAAACATAAGGACTAATGAAGTTTAATGCTTCAGAAATGACTTTTTAAAAACTAGAAAAAGCTCTTTCACCTTGCCGGCTGAGCATTTCTTTCTCACTAAATGACCCCTACGAGGGAGTTGAGAAAGAAGCAACAAAGTATTTTGTCTTTTTTTTCTAAGGCAGAAGTCGGTATGTGATATTCGTGCTTTCCACGACGTGATGGCTTAGCCTAATATGCTGATCGGAACAAAATGTCCATACTGAACATCCTAGCACGGGGGTCCCAGGGGTGGGCTGCTGGGGGTTCACAGGGGTTCGGGAGAACCTCTAGCTAAGATTCTGTGCAGTTCAGAGAACCCCCAAATCCCACTCCTGGCTGGCCCTGCCCACCCGTCCCATCCCCTCCCAGGAGTCCCCATGTGGCCCATTTTGGATGCAGGTAAGTGTAGGGTTCGCTCAGATGCTCGGGGAGGGTGACAAATGGGCCTACTGGAAGTTCAGGAAAGCTGGAAAGAGGCCTGTTTCTGGCCTCCAGAGGGCCTCCAGAGCTTGGGGAGGCCGTTTTTGCCCTCCCGGAGGCTCAAGAAAAGCCTTTGGAGCCTGGAGAGGGCAAAAATGCCTCCCCGCCGTGGTGCAGGAGGCTGACTAGGCCATACCCACCATGGCCACACTCACCCAGCAACTGGGCAGAGAACCCCTTGCTAAAATTTTTGAAGCCCACCTCTGGGGAGTCCCCAACCCTCAAGTTGTAGCCCACTAATGGGACGTGGCCTATTCGGAACTGGGCCATGCAAATGGCTGGCCAGCAAACACATGTGCACAGCGGGCTGGGGCACATGCATGCACAGCTCAACTTACGCGAGCAGCAGGCCAGGCTGCACAAGAGCATGTACAAAAGTGTGCAAACACACACGCAGCTTGACTTGCATGAGCAGTGGGCCGGTTCCCTTCTTTCCCCCTCCCCAGCAGGCCACCTAGCCGTAAAGGTTGGGGACCGTTGTCCTGGCATGTTTCAGCCGTGTTAAAATACAGTTAAAAAGGATGTATTTGAAGAGTAAACTCAAGGTAGAATGGAAAGCAATGTATTTAAAGAGACATATTTAAATTAGGGACTGAGATTTTGGTCTGTTCTTCAAATATTATACATTTGTCAAGCGCCGGGGAAATCAAGAGATTCCAGGCAGTTCAAATGAGTATAAAGATTTATTGCAAGCTTAAGCTCTCTACAAAAATCTGACCTACTAAGGTCGGGGAAATAAGCGGGAATTAAGAAGGCTTTCATGGTGGGCTGGACTTTGCTCTCTTGTGGGCATGCAGGGACTTGTGGCTTATGATATATTTGACCCCTCCCTCTAGCTCAGCCTACATTGTTAGTTTATCGGCTGTTGCCGATAGCCTCCTACCGGCCAATACACTCCCACAGAGAGGGACTCCTCAGAGTGCCATCGGTCAAATAGGATTGATTGGCGGCCCCCAGGGGGAGAGTCTTCTCTGTGGGGGCTCCTACCCTCTGGAACGATTTGCCCCCGGATGATCCCTGACCTACGCACCTTTTGCCGTGACCTCAAGACGCTATTGTTCCAACAAGCTGGGCTAGCCTAGACATGATTTTTAATTGGGGTTTATTTTTAATGATGAAGGCCAATTGTTTAATATGTTTTTGAAATGCTTTTAAATTTTGTATTTGGATTTGTTTTACTGTTGGCTGTGCACCGCCCTGAGTCCTTCGGGAGAAGGGCGGTATAGAAATTAAATAAATAATAGAAAGAAAGAAAGAAAGAAAGAAAGAAAGAAAGAAAGAAAGAAAGAAAGAAAGAAAGAAAGAAAGAAAGAAAGGGAATTAACTAGGTCAGAAATAATAGAAATCTTTTTTTCTCTCTCTTTCCCTCTCTCCTCCCTCCCTCCCTCTTTCTTTTTCTCTCTCTCAGAGAAGCATCACCCAAATCTTTCAATGGGAACGTGTTTTGTGAGTGTTACTTCTCACACTGATGCAATGCAATAGCTAAATAGTCAAACTAGCAATTACAAAAATGTCTGTCGCAAAAATAAAAATAATAATAATCCCAAACAAACTTCCACCCTCTTTTCATCATAAATGAGTTTGCTTCCATATATTAGTTACACCTTTTTTTTTATTAACAATACAGGTAGTCCTTGACTTATGACCACAACTGAGCCAAGAATTTCTATTGTTAAGTGGGACATTGGTTAAGAGGGTACTGCCCCATCTTACGACCTTTCTCGCCACAGCTGTTAAGTGAATCACTCCAGCTGATAAGTTAGTAATTCGGTCGTTAAGTGAATCTGGCTTCCCCTCTTGACTTGGCTTGTCGGAAGGTCGCCAAAAGGATTCCTGTGATCTTGGAAGCAATCGCCAAGCCGCTGAATTTTGATCACGTGATCGTGGGGCTGCTGCAGTGATGGGATTCAGCCGGTTCTATCTGGTTCGGGCAAACCGGTTTTATCTGGTTTGGGCAATCGGTTCTATCCAGTTCGGGCAAACCGGTTCTATCCTGTTCGGGAAAACTGGTAGTGGCAGCTGGAGGAGGCTCCGTCCACCCGCCCGGATGTCATCATGTCCCGTTTTTGATGCTCTGCACATGCACAGAAGGTCCTGCACGCGCGCGCTCACATTTGTGAATCGGTAGCGAAGTTAAGTGAATACTACCCCTGGGCTGCCGCAAAGGTTGTAACTGTGAAAAATGGTTAAACGTCACTTTTTTTCAGTGCCACTGTAACTTTGAATGGCCTAAATCAGAGGTCAGCAACCTGCGGCTCTGGAGCCACATGTGGCTCTTTCACCCCTCTGCTGTGGCTCCCTGTCACTCAAAATATGCATCACAACCGCCAATCTGCAACACCCGCCGACACGCGATTATTGAGCTTTTCAACCCCTGGTAGGCCAACCATGGATAAATCCAAGAAAAGAAAAGTTTCGGAAGAAAACAGAACGTTTAATTCAATTACATAGGCTAGTTTTGTGCCCCTCAAGAAATAGTCAGGCACGGGCAGGGTTTTGTGGCTCCCGGTGTTTTCTTTTCTGTGGGAAATGGGTCCAAATGGCTCTTTGAGTGTTTAAGGTTGCAGACCCCTGGCCTAAATGAACTGTTGTACGTCAAGGACTACATGCCTCCTACTAATGCCTCCTACTAAAGGCAGCAATTAACATCCAGCTGCCTGTAATTTTGCGAGTTCAATCCTAGCCAGGCTCAAGGTCGACTCAGCCTTCCATCCTTTCTAAGATGGGTAAATTGAGGACCCAGTTTGTGGGGGCAATAAGCTGACTTTGTATAAATATATACAAAAGTATGAAGGCTATTGCTTAATGCATTGTAAGCCGCCCTGAGTCTCCGGAGAAGGGCAGCATATAAATCAAATTAATAAAAATAAAATAAATTAATAAAAAATTATCTTACTCATTATACATTACTATATGCCTAAGCATTTTAGAGACTTGCTGGAATTCTGCTTTTGCATTCTTCCCTTAATAAAAATTCCTCATCAGAACTCTCAGAGACTGATCCAGTGAATTAACTGCCCCTAATCCAGACTGATTATAGGAAAGTGTATAGCGTGGTGCTCTCCCCAAAGAATATGGCTTTATGGATCTTTGGCTATTTTTGTACAGCCTTTGCTTTTAGCAATCAATACCTGTCCACGTGCCAGAAGATGGAATTTCAATTCTTAGTCATGATGTGCATGATCAAAAATATATCAAGGGACGCGCAATAAATCTCAGCTTGAATTATGTTGCTACCAAAGACTGTAGTATAGTAACAGTCCAGGCAAGAATGACGAATCAGGCTAATTTTGTGTTGGGAGGGCTTTAATACTTTGAAATCCTAATATTTGCATATTTCCAAATGCAGAAACAGGACAGATGGCCTCATGGTTATATACGTGACAGATACATTTCTTTTTATTGAATCCTAATTAAGGGATGCAGTGGCTCAGGGGCTAAGACTCTGAGCTTGTCGATCGAAAGGTCGGCAGTTCAGCGGTTCGAATCCCTAGTGCCGCAGGCAGAAGGGTTGGTTAAGGAGCAATCTGACCACATGGGATGGGGAAACCAAAAACATATAATTTGCAGCAGCGAATTGTTGACATCTGTTGACTGTCAACGCTTGAATTGGCTTGTTGTTGTTTTTTTGACGAAGGCACCAAGAAAATGGGCAACTTTCATCAACTTTTTGTTCTGTTCATAACAATTGTTTCTTTCTCTTTTTTGTTCTTCCCGTTCCTTTTCTATTTCCGTCATTAGAGTTATTGAAGTTATATTATTCATTAACACAGCTGTATGCACGTATACTTTTCTTGCTAATTAGTTCAGCACAATAAAGCCATATTAAAGAAGGCTATTAATGTGTGCAACTCCGAGCAGCAACTGCTAACGTGGCAGCAATGTTGGCTATGGATAGGTAGGAAAATCCAGGTCTTGCTGGATGGCAAAAATACTAAGAGCCCGGCTGGCACAGTGGTTAGAGTGCAGAATTGCTGGCTGACATTGCCCGCGATCTGGAGTTTGACCCTGACTGGCTCAAGGTTGACTCAGCTTTCCATCCTTCTGAAGTCAGTAAAATGAGAACCTAGATTGTTGGGGGCAAGATGCTGACATTGTAAACTATTAAGAGAGGTAAAGTACTAGGGAGAGGTATATAAGCATAAGTGCTATTGCTATTACTATTTAATAAATGGGACCCAGAGTATGCCAACTTGCCTACAGTAGCGGCCGAAATTGTGGAAGCCTTTTGGGAAAAGTGTATTTGTGAGGTTTTATAGCTAATAACACCACTTTTTTTTTGGCACTTCAAGATCATCATATTCCACTGCTGGAATGGCCAGGGAATAGCCCAGACCTTAACCCAATTGATGTGTTAGTCAGAAGTGACCCAGCAATAAAACCCAGTTAATAGAAGCAATCCTTCAATCTTGGTTTCACATTAGAACAGCTGCAGAACTCAAAGACTTGGTTCCCTCCATGGGAAGATATTGTAAGGCCGTCATTCATGCTAAAGATTACCCAGCTAAGTATTAACTGACATGGGGATCATTTTTGTATATCTCTTTTACCATTTACCTTTACTCCAACCTTTCTTCTTCTCCTCCCTTTCTCTTCCTTCCTCCTTTTCCTCCTACTTTCTTCTATCTTCCTCACCTTCTCTTTCCTACGATATTTGTATATCTCGTTTTTTTTCTATGTGTTTCACTTTTCTTCTTTATACTGTAACTGCTAGTCTAATAGCAAATCCTTCCTAAAAGTTACGGCATTACATTCTTGATTCAATTATCTTTTCATTGATATATAATTTTATGGTACTACTCCAGAAAAGAAAGAAAGAAGTGGTGCTCTTAGCTAGTTTTAGAAAATACACTTTTCCCGAAAGGTTTCCACAATTTTGGCCACTATTGTAGATCAGATGGAATGGACAGGGAAAAAAATGGAGAAAGACAGCTCTGCAGATAATATGATCTCATGCTCTCAGAGGCTTTAGAGATGGTGATCAGCTATCTCCTATAGGTGCAGTAAAGGTAATGATTACTCTGTCCAGTTGTGTCCGACTCTGGAGCGCTGTGCTCGTCTCTGTTTCTTAGCTGAGGGAGCCTGGGTTTATTTATTAGTTCAATTTATTTATTTATTAGTTCTATTTATTTATTTATTAGTTCAATTTATATGCCGTCCTCCTCTGAAGACTCAGAGCGGCTTACAATGAATGCACTTATAGCAATAGCCTTCATTCTTTTGTATATACCTGCTTATTAGGGCTTTTGGCCCCCCCATAAGTGGTATTTCTACAAAGTCAGCTTATTGCCCCCATAATCCGGGTCCTCAGTTTACCTACCTCAGAAGGATGGAAGGCTGAGTCAACCTTGAGCCTGGTGAGATTTGAACTCGCACTAATTGCAGGCAGCTGGCAACTAAGTGCTACATAACAGCACTTAAACCGCTTCCGATATCTTATCGGAAGATATTTCCCATGGTCATGTGGCCAGCGTGATTATACGCCAAGGCACATGGAACATTGTTACTTTCTCACCAAAGTGGTACCTATTTATCTACACGCATTTGTATGCTTTCGAACATATTTGGTGGGCAGTTCCACCTAGAAGGACTGCCCACCCATGGTGGGTTTCAAATATTTTTACTACCGGTTCTGTGGGTGTGGCTTGATGGGCGTGGCATGGCTTGGTGGGCATGGCAGGGGAAGGATACTGTAAAATCTCCATTCCCATCCCACTTCAGGGAAAGGATACTGTAAAATCTCCATTCCTTCCCCAATCCAAGGGAAGTTTACTGCAAAATCCCCATTTCTTCCTGATCAGCTGGGATTTGGGAGGGAGAGAATAGATGGGGGCGGGGCCAGTCAGAATTTTTACTACCGGTTCTCCGAACTACTCAAAATTTCCGCTACCGGTTCTCCCGAACTGGTCAGAACCTGCTGAAACCCACCTCTGTCCCGATCCTATACATGCAGTAACACAGAATTTGGGGAGGGGGAGATTTTAATCAGCCAGAGTTCTCTTTCTGGAGAGGCGGAATGTCTTCATTCTCAGATTCTTTCCTTACATACTACAGGAAGGAGGAGAGAGCTGAGTAAAACTGGTTTAAACTCTACGGAAGATTTAGCCTTCTTTGGACTCGATAGAGCTCCCTTAGACACCTGTTGAAGATCTCAACCGTCCATGAATTACTGCTGCTGTATCCAGGAGAAGGCCACTGAACAGTGAATTTTGGAAGACATTAGTGGATTAATGTCCCAAAGGGGCTATTTCAGGAGGCGACTAAGCTTTCTTGTTTTTTTTCTTTTGAAGATGTTTCGCTTCTCATCCTAGAAGCTTCTTCAACTCTGGCAGGATAGTGGGGAAGGGAAGGATTTATAATTTATAGATTCCGTTCCGCACTATCCTGCCAGAGCCGAAGACGCTTCTTGGATGAGAAGCCACATGTCTTCAAAATGAAAAAAAATGAGAAAGACTGCAGGAACCAGGAGTACTAACTCAGGTAACCCTGAGGACACAGATAAACCTCCAAGTACTTCAACAACCGTTTAAAAAGATGCAAATAACTAGCTGTCTGCAAGGAATAGCAATCCTTCCACTCCCCACCATCCTGTCAGAGCTGAAGAAGCTTCTTGGATGAGGAGTGAAACCTCTTCAAAAAAAGAAAAAAAGGAGAAAGCCCAGTTGCCTCCTGAAACAACACCTTTGGGACAACCATGACCTTGGATGACTTGAGAATCTCTACAGACAGTGGACTAATGGTCTACAATTTTTCACCTCTGCTTCTCCAGTCCTTATTGTTAGATTAGTCTACGAAGTACAACAGTATCTTCAACATACCATCGCAACTGAGCCCAAAACTTCTGTTGCTAAGCAAGACAGTTATTATGTACTACCTTTCAGCCATGACTATTTAGCGAATCACTGCAGTTAAGAGGATGTTGGATAACCATTTGTCTGAAGTGGTGAAGGGTTTTCTGTCTAAGCAGGGGGTTGGACTAGAAGACCTCCAAGGTCCCTTCCAACTCTGTTATTCTATTCTATTCTATTCTATTCTATTCTATTCTATTCTATTCTATTCTATTCTATTCTATTCCACTCCACTCCACTCCACTCCACTCCACCTGTTCTGTTCTGTTCTGTTCCGTTCCGTTCCACCCACTCCACTCCATTCTACTCCACTCCACCTGTTCTGTCCTGTTCTGTTCCGTTCAGTTCCACCCCACTCCACTCCACTCCACTCTACTCCACTCCACTCTATGCATTCTCTTCTCTTCTCTTCTCTTCTCTTCTCTTCTCTTCTCTTCTCTTCTCTTCTCTTCTCTTCTCTTCTCTTCTCTTCTCCGCTCCTCTCCTCTCCTCTCCTCTCCTCTCCTCTCCTCTTAAGTGAACCATGCAGTCTTTAAGCAAATCTGGCTTCCCCTGTTGATTTTGCTTGTCCGATGCTGGCTGGGAAGGTCACAAAAGGTGACCACCTGATCTGATCCCAGGAGAGGGCATCTTGTCATAAATACATGCTCGTTGCCAAGTGCCTGAATTTTGATCCCATGAATATGAGGTTGCTACAACAGTCGTACACGTGAAAAAATAGTCACAATAGTCACTTTTTTCAGGGCCAACTAAATGATTGATTATAAGTCAAGGTCTAACCGTAAAATGCAAAATTGGATTTATTAAATCTGTTGTTGATTAGTACATCACATTCTGCCTATAGACTCCTTCTCTTTCTTGCCCTTTCTCTCTCTCCCTCCCTCCCTCTCTCTCCCGCCTCTCCCTGCCTCCCTCTCTCTCTCCCTCCCTCCTTCTCTCCCTCCCTCCCACCCTCTCTCACTCCCTCTCTCCGTCCATCCCTCTCTCTCCCTCCCTCCCTCCCTCCTTCCCTTCCTCCCTCACTCTCCTCCCTCCCTCCTTCTCTCCCTCCCTCACTCTCTCTGTTCCTCACTCTCCCTCCCTCTCCCTCCCTCCCACCCTCTCTCTCCCTCTCTCTTCAATGTGCTGTAGCTTATTTTAAACCTCTGCGCGTAGAAAGGAAGAAAAAGATGATCTCAGATATTTTATGTAGCTGCTGCTGCTTCTTCTTCTTTTTTTTTTTTTTCCTCCTGGTGTACCACAACCTGAGCAGCATTTGAAC